>JAVSIQ010000895.1:0-145352 GCA_038502775.1 Hippodamia convergens
ATTCAAATTAATGAGAAGTGATTCAACATTGAAAATAGATTGGTAAGAAATTCAATGCGAAATTCACAAAAACCCAATTGAAGCAATCGAATGAATTTAAATTTTGGTTTTGAGAAAGTTATTATACTTGAAAGAAACTAGTCCCTTGAATTCTCCACTGGTCTAATTTTTCTAAATATGATGTGATATCGGTATAGATTTCCTAGTAATTCATATCTTTTTTTATCACCATAATTTGAAAGCCTAGATTTTAACTAATTATTATAACTTTAGTTAAACTGCTTTGAAATCTGATGTTATTTGGATTTATTATGTCTTATAATTTCTAAAACTAATGTTTACCTTATCCAAATTCAACATTTTTCAGTACAAAACTTATGAGGCCGTTCGGGGTAACGGCAGCAAAAATTTCGTGATGAGTTGCCTCAAAAGGACTTTCACCGACGAAACTGCCGAACTTTCTTCATGGACGGGTCAAATTATAAAATTGCTGAAAGTCCCGTTATGAAGATTTTATTAAGTGAGTATTTGATTTGAGTTTTTTTTTTTTAAATGAGGTGTAGCCGCTATAATGTAAACATTACCTTTGCAGTTATTCAAATAATTCTTGTAAATTTGTTGTCCAGAAATTTTTCAATGACCTACGGCGGGTTTCACAAAGCTTTGATTGTACCATTCAACATCCTCATGTAAATTCGAACCAATCGAATCACTCGTTTTGAAGTTTCAACGAATCGCGGTGGCTCCAATTAATTTAACGCTACAATCGAAGTTTTGTGAAACCGACCCTGAGACACCGATACGAATAAAATTTAAAACGTTGGCAAATATATTTTTATCTTCTCATCAATTAAAATATGTTGAACCAATAAATTGAATAGTTGAACGAAATTGTTCAAGTTACTCAACTTGATATTGAAAAAAAAATTTTAACTTTACTTTCATTCTTTTCAGATGTGGTGAGGAAGAATACAGGCATTTCGGAAAAAGACTTCGAAATATATGTAAAGGAATGGCTGCGACATGCCAGGCAGTGAAAAGAAAGGCAGATGAAGAAACTTACTACATAGTATATACTCAAACCTATTTTGCATCTTTTTTTGTTTACTTTTTGCATTTTTTTGTTTTTTATTTTATTCTATCTTAATGTCAATAATCATTATAGTTTTTTTGTTCGAATAGATTTTTTCATTATCCTCATGCAGTCAATGATTTAATCTAAAATATATGTAAATTTATTATTGGTAAATTTGCTCTCCGCCAGTCAATAAAATAATGTAATTGGGAGCAAATCTTCTTATGGGCAAAATGAATATTGGAATTGAAAATTTCGAATAACGTCACATATATAAAGTAATAAAATCCAAATTGAATAACAGTATTTCACCTGCATTAAAAATTGTTTGATATTTATCACAAAAAACCTCTGATTAGTCAACGCAATGATTATAAAAAAATAGTCTCAAATGTGATAAGAAATGGCTTCCTATTTGAAGATATATTTTAGTATCACATCAAAATTCCTATGCGACGTCGAAAAGAAATGAAGAAAACTGGTCTCAAAATCAACTCGCATGAGCGTCTCAAATGCGACAAGAAATGGAGTATCATTTGTGACCAGTTTTGCGATCGCATATTCAACTACTCATTGTTCCGAAATGCGTACTTGATGTAGAGGACATTTGGATGCATATGCGAGCGCGTGGAGAGTACATCGCATAAGAGTTACATTTGCATCGCCGTGTTTGCTGGGGTGGTATCAATTCTAAAGAATTTAAGTTTTTTCTACAGACATATTGTATAAATCTAATTTTTACTGCTTTCGACTGCCAATTTTCCAACGGTTTGAATGAGAGGCTGAACCAAACTTTAGTTAACCGTATAAGATGAAGAATCAAGGAAGACTCCTCTCGTTTGAATCATCCGTGGTCTGTCATAGCAGAACAATGTGTAAAAGAATATAACAATACTATTCACACGTCTACACAATTCAGTCCTAATTATTTACTTAACAATATTGATATACAAATTGTACCAAATTGCTGTAAAGTTCAGAGAGATCTGGTGGAAGATTGGAAAAAAGCTTTCGAAAATTCCCAAAAAAATACATATTTTGAAAAAGAAGAGAATAGATAAAGACCGTGAATATCCTACTTTTGATGTGGGTGACTTTGTTTTCGTATCACATGGAAATTGTTTGAATCGAAATGAGTTGGATGAAATTCGAACTGGTCCGTTCGAGATTTTGGAAAAATTTTCGAATTCTATTTATGAAATTGATTCTGGTATATAAACAAGGCCGAATCAAACTTTTTCATGTTTCCAAACCTTTTTAGATTTTTTCTGATACTCCGAGGTAGCTTCTGGATGTGGGGATGTAAAGAACGTCAATGCCATACTTCAGATGCTGTTCTGTGAACTTCGTTATCTGTGTTCCCTTATTTTATTGTCTATGCAGTAACCATAGTGATTGAGATTAATTTCATGATTTATATTGATTCCTGTTCGTCTATTTCGATTTCATCATTACAGGTTTCTTTTGTTATAACTTTGTACATGTGATCGAAATAAATCATAATTACAGATGCAATCATAAACAATTACGTATATGGAATCTTACCTACATATAAATGATATCTATGGTTCTTCAATACTTTCGGTATTGGTTAAGTTAACTGATAGTTGAGCACGTTTCGTGCTATTGTAAAACGCCTAACCTATAAAATTTCCTTAACCTCCGTTTGTAAAACCGAAGTGTCACAGCATGCTGAACTACCTGCAAAACCGGACCTAAAGCAACGCTCAGCAACTGATCCAAAGCGGTGGAAACGGCCTTTAGTCACTTCTTTGTGAAACTTTCAAATCCATAATCAGATATATGTCAACTACTTTTTTTGTGAAATACAAGGCGAAACAGAAAATGTTCACTTTTTCGAGACGTAATTATTTCCCAGGCATTTTATAAAATAAAAAAAAATGAAAATTGCTGTTCATAGATACTTGTACGAAGAAGTCTGTGGCATAATCGAAAAATGAATTACACAAAATAATATTAAACATAAATTGTATCCTATATGTTACTCTGATAGATAAACTATATAAGTATATATTTCTTCTCAATTCGTTCGGTTGTTTTTTAGTTTTTAGGAGAAGGAGTAACAAACATCCACACTCATATCCTCGCAAACTTTCGAAATTATAATATCACAGTAGAAACCTCGATTATCCGGGCCCGACGGGACCGATCTTCGCCGGATAATCGAAAACAAGGAAGATCGAAATAGCGTCTGTACTGTAGGTATGCTTTATCTACGTAGCGTTGTAATTATTTTTTTTTTTATTCACAATGTCACGAACTGTTTGATTTCCAATATTTGATGTTCCAGCTAACATTGCAACGATTTTGTTATTTTCGAACTATTTTATTATTTTGATTTTTCGTTCAATAGTAAGAAAATTGCGTTTAAGTTTTTCAATAGCACGGTACGGTATCTGTTTACATTCCCGAGTTGAGTTGCTCAGCCAGTAAAGGGTATCCCCAATTGCTTGATTTTGACTATTTCTGGTACTTCTGGACTAGATAGGTGAAAACGTGTAGAGGAGTCCTGGTCTCGATTTTCGTGAAAATACCATTAGTGAAAACTGTTTCATGTTATATACACCTTTTTTTTTAATTTTGATATATTATCGATATCGAAATTTTGGCATAACTGTTCTGTTTACGAAAATATCTGAAAACGATTAGAATTTTCTAGAGGCATTTTTCCACTGGAAAGAAGACTGTCTATTCGATTCCTCATTGAGGTGAAAAAATATTTTTCATTTTAAATACGGACGCATTCTTTTCATCTTATATAATATAACAGAATTTATAGATGGAATAAAATTTAAAAGAGAGTCTCAGTCTCAGTGAGAAGATGCTTGTTGAGAACTTTTGTCAAATATTGTCGAAACAGAAAAAGTTGTCAAATTTTGTTATTTCTATGAAACAGATAAAGATATCGTGAAACGGTTGTCACTTCTGGTGTTTTCACGAAAATTCGGCCAGGACTCCAGTCAATGTTTTTACTTTCCTAGTCTAGATGTACCAGAAACAGCGAAAATCAAACAATTTTGTATACCCTGTAGGGCAGTTTATGAGATGTGCAAGAAAAAATAGGTGTAGTATGGTCATATATGATCCCAAAAGTTTATAGGTATGCCCCGAAACGAACGTCTGCGCAACTGGTTTGGCGTTTTTGTGCAGAAACCGGCTAACACGGATAATCCGCGCACGGTTGATCAATATAAAATGTCGCACGGAAAATCCGCTGCCCGGATAAACCGGAAATTGTTTCGGATAAATAGGTGAATTGGAGCTCCAACAACACATTTCATATTTTTTTCATAGCCTTTTATTAAGGTGTTACATTTTTTTTATGGATAATCTTTGATCGCGGTCTGAAACCTGTACTGCAAGCTTATCCTTACCAAATCTCAGTTTTCATTTTCTTACGATAAATAGGTAAATGGAAGTATTGCACTTGCACCTTTTACTACCTCTGAGTACAGAGTTCTTTTATAATAGATTAAATAACAAAGGGTTTGCTGAAGGAAACCTCCCTAACGATATTTTAATATGCTGTTGGATTCCAGGTACTTATTGTAATTTTGCTATTTATATAAGTTTGTTGTACTCCAAAAGTTCAGTTTGAAGTAGTATCTCTTCGAAATAAGTATCGTGATACATAAGGGTGAACAGAAGAAAAAATGGAGAACTCCAGAAGCGAAGGGCTTACGTAAGAACAAAACATTTATTTTTTAGTATGTTAGTTAGTGGGGAAAATTCATAGAGTAAATAAATATAAATCGAAACTGAGTGGGTATCACTATTTTTAATCGAAACCATATTATTGAAATTTCAAACCGTAAGAGGTGAGAAATTTGAAGAATGGGATAATCATCGAAAACCAGAGCTAAACCCGTTTGATTGAAAATTTCATTAACTGTTTGTCATGAAGAAATTGTAATTTTTTTCACTTCCATTTTTTCCTCCGGGTCTTATTTTCGGAGAAACAGGGTGTCTAAAATTTATGTAATTTTCAGTTTTCTGCTAATATCTCAGGTATTAACCCTAAACTGTATAACACTGGACAAATTTTCATTTGCACCGCAAATTATGATGTGACAATATGCTTTATATTGAAAAGGGACTCTTTGTTCATTGCTTTAATTGAACCGCTTCATAATTATCGTTTAACCAGTCTTTCAGTCGAAATTATCTTTTATCTTTCAAAGGAATAGTGTTCGTGAAGAATAAAAGATAATGATAACGTTCAAGCATTTTCGCATGACTCAAATATTCTTTGAAGTATCCATTACATTTCATTTCGTAGACATGAAGAGTGTGGTTTGTTTGGGGTCTGAGTTACAAATCACGAAATTTGAGTATGGTTATGCAAACAGGTTGATACTTAAATTTTATTTTAAGGCCAATAAATTAGAAATCTTGAGAAATATTGCAGATTTCATTCTGAGCCATGACTTTAGAGCGTGAACTCGAAAACAAGTAAAGTGCGAGTTACTATAACTTCTCTGCTCAGTATAATCCCGGAATGGACTTGTGAATAGTTTGCAGATTAATCCAAAACAAGAAGATGCTGTAAGCGACGCTTCAATCGTTTCGGATCAATATGTGAATTGGAGCTCCAATAACACATTTTATATTTTTTTCATGGCCTTTTATTAAGATGTTACATTTTTTTTTTCTATGGATAATCTTTTATCGCGTTTTGAAGCCTGTACTGCAAGCTTATCCTTACCGAATCTCAGTTTTCATTTTTTTACGATAAATAGGTAAATGGGAGTATTGCACATGCACCTTTTACTACCTCTGAGTACCGTGTTCTATTATAATAGATTAAATAACAAAGGGTTTGCTGAATGAAACCGCCCTAACGATATTTTAATATTCTGGTGGATTCCAGGTACTTATTGAAATTTTGCTATTTATTTAAACTTGTTCTACTCCAGAAGTTCAGTTTGAAGTAGTGTCTCTTCGAAATAAGTATCGTGATACATAAGGGTGAACAGAAGAAAAAATGGAGAATTCCAGAAGCGAAGTGGGCTTACGTAAGAACAAAACATTCATTTTTTAGTATGTTAGTTAGTGGGGAGATTTCATAGAGTAAAAAAATACAAATCGAAACTGAGTGATTTTCATTATTTTTATTCGAAACCATATTATTGAAATCTCAAACCGTGAGAGGTGAGAAATTTGAAGAATGAGACAATCATTGGAAACCAGAGCTGAACCCGTTTGATTGGAGAATTTCATTAACGATCAACTGTTTGTCATGAAAAAATTGTAATTTTTTTCACTTCCATTTTTTCCTTCGGGTCTTATTTTCGGAAATACAGGGTGTCAAAAATTTTATGTGTTCTTCAGTTTTTTGCTAATATCTTAGGAACCGTTTGAACTACAGAATTGGTTTTGTCACACATCGTTACTAATAAACGCTTCTTTACCCGGTTTCTTTAGATGTGCTTATGCCGGAGATATTGATATTGCACAAAGGTATTAACTTCAAATAACCCAACAAAATTCTCATTTGCACAGCAAATTATGATGCGACAATATGCTTTATATAAAAAAGGGACTCT
Organism: Hippodamia convergens; assembly: GCA_038502775.1. Lineage (NCBI taxonomy): Eukaryota > Metazoa > Arthropoda > Insecta > Coleoptera > Coccinellidae > Hippodamia > Hippodamia convergens. The sequence continues at coordinate 6,643 of JAVSIQ010000895.1, forward strand.
TGGTTCATTGTTTTAAGTGAACCACTTCATCATTATTGTTTAAGCAGTCTTCTAGTCGAAATTATCTTCCATCTTTCAAAGGGATAGTGTTCATAAAAAATAAGAGATAATGATAACGTTCAAACATTTTCGCATGACTCGAAGGTTCTTCGAAGTATCCATTACATTTTATTTCGTAGACATGAAGAGTCTGGTTTGAATGGAGTCTGAGTAGCAAATCACGAAATTTGAGTACGGTTGTGGCAAATGGGTTGATACTTATATTTTATTTTAACGTCAGAAAATTAGAAATGTATTTGAATATTGCAGTTTTGATTCTGAGCCATGACTCGAAAAGAAGTGAAGTGCGAGTTATTATAACTTCTCTTCTTCGACATTTCATCACTTCTCAATTACTTTCTCTTTCATGTTTGACCGTCTATCTCAATTCAGAAATTGTTTTTTGCAGAACAAATTAGACGGGACCACAAACGAGGCGTAGAGACTTCTCTTATAGCCTCTGATTTGAATCCAGCCATCCTCTTCTATGTGATCCTGAAACAAGATGTAGATATGCTCACGTATATAATCAGCAGAAAACCAAATTTAGAGGTGAATTTAAGATGCTCCAGGTATGAAACCAGCCCTCTGCATGTAGCGGCATGCAAAAATAATGTGCAGATTACAGAAATTCTTCTGATACTTGGAGCTGATGTAAATGCCAAAAATACAATGGGTCATACTCCATTATTCTCGGCAGTAGCAAATGGAAAAACTGAGCAAGTGATGCTTCTGCTACGATATGGTGCAGACCCGTCGGTATTGAGTCAGGATCAACAAGCGATAGTGGATGCTTATACTGGTAGGCTTATCGTATCTCTTCAGAAACAAAGATGAAAACAATAACAGAAATATCGAAACTATTTCTATTGAATGACTTTAAAGGCAGGTTATTTATCAAAGAAAAGTAAAATAAGAAATATTTTCTCGTTTTAAAAGTGTTTCGAATGAGATTTATCAGGTAAGCTAATCGTATAGAAGCTCGGGATCAGGTTGATTTCTACAGAAATGGGGAACTTGAAAAAAATAGAATATAATTTTTTATTTCTTCGGGTTTCAATGCGATTTGTTTTTTCCTCTTGCGTCACTTGAAACGCGTTTTTCAGCAGACTCGCTTTCAAAACACTCACGAAATGACAATAATATATTTATGTACCTTCGATGTGTCTCCCTGAAAGTTCATTCAATAAAAGTAGTATAAATATTTCTGTTATTATTTTCGCGTTTTGTTCTGAAGAGATTGCACTCTTGCCTTTAAGTCGAACACTAACGGTGCCAGCTCTTCGATGAATAAGAATGAGATTAACGTTAGTATCTTTAAAAATAAGAACATTGTTTTGTATATAATTCTTATAAATCTCTCTATTCAATTTGTCATAAGAATAAAGATTTGATATTTTTATAGTATGCTTGTTCTTTTATTTCCTCATATGATCTACTCTTCAAGCTTAAAACTCGAAATAACATCCTTCAGAAACTAGCTAGGGCGATGGCATGAAACAGCACTAGCTGTTCATGTGAAAAAAATTGTTGCTACCCTTAATTTTTTTATGAGAATATCACTGGTACAACAGATCTTCACCTACTCCTGGGTAACAACCCATCCTTCAAAAATTGTACCACTCCATATTCTCAGAGAGACATGAACTTTGAAATCTTGAGATGAATTCAATTGATTTCAGAATTCCTGCCCCATTCTTTCCTATATTTCAGATAATGGGGTAGGTCACCATATTGAAGTTCATTCTGGAAACATTTTTCAATCAATATACAGTCAAGCGACAATCAAGGTTAGCAATCTGAATCGATTGCCTGCACTTATTCAAAAAAGATCCAATTATTGTTCTTTCCCTGACAGTTCCTTTTTTGACCTGTTTGGAAATATTATTAGAACGAGACATGGTTTTCAGATGGGAGTCGGATGAGAGCCCTACCCTAGTTTTTTCTTGGGCCTTTGAACTTGTTAGAGTTTTCACAATATTAGCAATATGTAATGTTCATACAATCTCATTTTCAATAGAAATAATCGACAGAGCAGATACCTTTTTGTTCCATTGTGCTTCTCGAATTATTTCTATTATTTTCAATTTTAAAAAAAATCTTTCAGGGGCAGCATCTGAAAAAGTTACCTATTGTAACATAAAATCCTCAGACAACGTTACATTTATGCAACGGCAGTTCTTGGCCAAAGAGCATTCAGGTCGTAGGTTCACAGTTGATGAAAATTATGCGTCAATAAAATACAAATAGGACACCACTTGATTTTTTTGTATAATATTATTAGATGTTGCTATATGACTACTTGAGAATCAAGAAACAAGAAGTTTTGTTATATAGTGATTAATAAAAGAGAATCAAAGGTTCAGATTGAAAAATTTCTTCTCGAAGATGATCCCTCTTTTTGATTTTTTGGGCCTAATTCGTACCAATGCCACTAATATTTTCAACCTGTACAATCTTTTTGCTTGTAGGAACAAAATTACGATATGCAGCTAGTCTGAGACTTACACCGGAGAAGCTCCTCTACTCATGCTCTTGTAGTTGTTTACGTTTGGATTGAAAGCAAAATTTTGGTTGAGCTATCTGCACAACGTGGGGCCATTTTGCAGTAACAAAATTAGTATTTTCATTCTGTTTAAGAACCTCTGAGAAATTAATAAAACATAAAATGGGTTTTATGATCACTGAAATTATATATACTATACCTTTGAGAACATTGCACAATTTTATTAGGAATGAAAAGTTTGTGCTTGGCTGAATAACAAACTATCACATAATACTCAAACAATTACATATTTTCAACTCCACACACAATATAATGTGTGACGTGACCACCATTTTGGAACGCCAAACTGCTAACCACAGAACACGAATAACCTCAATCCAAGACCACAAAACAAAAATATGAATATTTGGACTGAAAAACTCGTGACGTAACAATATGGCGACTGAATAAAGGAAAATTTTTGTTTTCATCCATTAGAGTCAAATCTCAGTAAAATCGGAATTTGATATTCTTATCGGTAAAATCAGGGAACGAAATTGCAGCAGTTAAGAATGGGAGAAAGCCATAAAAGGGTTAATTTTTATTTATAAAGGAGTATTTTTATTCCTCTAAAGAAATAATGTCTTTGGTATTTCTATCAGATATTTTGATAAAATTCAAGGAAATATCTAGAAAGTTCGAAAATATGGTTCGAAGTGGCCACATAACTTCCTCAACCTACGATGGCCCTGAAATGTTTGAAATGCAATGTATTTCGTATTTACTCGTTCTGCTTTAATTCATACCTTAAAAAACCAAAAAGCTCATGATTTCATTACACTTCTGAACAGGCTTATTAATGAAGATATCAAAATAGGAACCGATCAATACAGTCCCAGCAAACACGTTACATCGCCTGACACTTTTGTGGAGTTACATTTTCAACATATAATAAAATCTTTTTCCGTCTCACGTCGGTATATCGGGAAATGAGAAGGCTGACCAGGAAGCATTCATCTATAACACCTCGAACAGTAATATATGTGATAACATCATCTCAAGCGAGGACTTCAATATACATCTGAAAAAACTCATACTAACCACTTGGGAAGAAAATTGGAAGACAAGCAACCGACAACTGGCCGAGATCAAACCTCATATTAGATACTGGAAAGAAAATTTCAACCGCTCAGACCAAGTATTGTTAAATCGTCTAAGAATAGGACATACCCGCTTAACCCACGACTACATATTCCAGAAAAATGAAGCACCGAAATGCACAGAATGTGATGAAAAACTAACAGTCAAACATCTTTTGGTGGATTGCCGCAAATACCAAGAGGCTCGAGACCGATATAAAATGGGATCAATCACTGACAGTTTACGACATATGTGTGACATAGAATTAGTTAAAAAATACCTACAAGATATAAATGTATTGTACAAAATGTAACACTTTAAAGTGGTCTCTAATAACCCTAGAGGTTGATGGGACCTAAAACTTGTAAATAAAAAAAAAAAAATAAAATCTTCATTGTGATGTCGCATATGCGTTCAAAACCTAGTAATTTTGTGATATCGCTTTGTTAACGAAATGTGGAAGAAAAATTCTCGACATTTTGACGATGAATAAAGATATCTCGAATGTGATTCCCATGCGATGCAAATATTCGTTCGTATTGTGACTCATAGCCAAAGAGTGTTGAGTTACTCAGTGTTGTTATCTCAGGGGAAGCAAAATATGCTAGTTTTGCGTTTCGAAAATGCCAAAAATATGCTTTTTCATTTGGGAAAGTGCCGAAAAAATGCTGGTTATTCATTGATATTTTTTTCTATAGCTATTTCTGAAATATAAGTTTTCTTCGACTCAACTTTTGAATGTGAATGAATATTGGGGTTCTGAGTTATCAGATTTCAAAATATTCCTAGGTCCAGGGTTAAATTTTCATTTTTTTATTGTAAGAACTGTTTTTCTCAAACTTGAATGAATTGAAATACCTTATGGTTGTTATGGTATAGATATTAATAAAATATGTTATATCTTAATATTCCCAAATGGATATGCACATTACTGGAAACTTCTGAATGCGGAAGAACTTTCGACGATATGCTCCATAATATGCGATATGCTTAACGTCAAAAACATATACTATACATGAATCAAATATGCCAAATTTAGCATTAAAAATGCTGAATTTGCACCCGACTCACCCGAGCTTACTCGGGTGAAGATCGAAGAATTCCTTAGAATTCTTCGATCTTCAACTGTAGAGAAACTACCACATCTGGGTTTTATTGCCCCTAATTACACCAGGCCGGGATATTTTTCTCTCCAGATAAGAACCCGGTTTGGCCATGGAACTCACACTGGTACGACGAAAGGGGGGTAGGTTTACGTCTGACAGATTCAACGTAAAACAATTTTTAGACTTGAGTTTTTTCTTTTGGATCCATTCCATCATCATTTTGTGACTAGTGTTCGTTTCGAGAACTTCGCTGTTCGTTCGATCCGATATTCCAATTTTTTGGTTTTCTGCAATTTGAGTGCATTAATTGGTAAGTGAATTCTTTTAGTTATTGTCGTAAACTAAATATTTTGATATTTCATTCTACATATAATTATCGTATAATGAAGTTTTTATATGTGTGTTGGCGCAGAACTTTTTGACTTAGAAAAAAAATCTTCTGAGAATTGTCTTGATTTTTGCCGTGGAATTTATTATATTTCATTTGGTTCTGAAGATATTCAAAATTGAGTTCCAGTTTACTTGTCTGAATAAATGCTGTACATGTACATTGTATCACAAATTGCTCGATTTTGGCTCCCTTTTTGTGAAAACCATCACTAGAAACCATTTCACGATATCTTTATTTTTTTAAAATTTCAATTTATTATCGGTTTCAATAATCCGGAATTCAAATTAATGAGAAGTGATTCAACATTGAAAATAGATTGGTAAGAAATTCAATGCGAAATTCACAAAAACCCAATTGAAGCAATCGAATGAATTTAAATTTTGGTTTTTGAGAAAGTTATTATACTTGAAAGAAACTAGTCCCTTGAATTCTCCAGTGGTCTAATTTTTCCAAATATGATGTGATATCGGTATAGATTTCTTAGTAATTCATATCTTTTTTTATCACCATAATTGGAAAGCCTAGATTTTAACTAATTATTATAACTTTAGTTAAACTGCTTTGAAATCTGATGTTATTTGGATTTATTATGTCTTATAATTTCTAAAACTAATGTTTACCTTATCCAAATTCAACATTTTTCAGTACAAAACTTATGAGGCCGTTGGGGGTAACGGCAGCAAAAATTTCGTGATGAGTTGCCTCAAAAGGACTTTCACCGACGAAACTGCCGAACTTTCTTCATGGACGGGCCAGAGGTCAAATTATAAAATTGCTGAAAGTCCCGTTATGAAGATTTTATTAAGTGAGTATTTGATTTGAGTTTTTTTTTTTAAATGAGGTGTAGCCGCTATAATGTAAACATAACCTCTGCAGTTATTCAAATAATTCTTGTAAATTTGTTGTCCAGAAATTTTTCAATGACCTACGGCGGGTTTCACAAAGCTTTGATTGTACCATTCAACAACCTCATGTAAATTCGAACCAATCGAATCACTCGTTTTGAAGTTTCAACGAATCGCGGTGGCTCCAATTAATTTAACGCTACAATCGAAGTTTTGTGAAACCGACCCTGAGACACCGATACGAATAAAATTTAAAACGTTGGCAATTATATTTTTATCTTCTCAACAATTAAAATATGTTGAACCAATAAATTGAATAGTTGAACGAAATTGTTCAAGTTACTCAACTTGATATTGAAAAAAAAAATTTTAACTTATACTTTCATTCTTTTCAGATGTGGTGAGGAAGAATACAGGCATTTCGGAAAAAGACTTCGAAATATATGTAAAGGAATGGCTGCGACATGCCAGGCAGTGAAAAGAAAGGCAGATGAAGAAACTTACTACATAGTATATACTCAAACCTATTTTGCATCTTTTTTTGTTTACTTTTTCCATTTTTTTGTTTTTTATTTTATTCTATCTTAATGTTATTAATCATTAGAGTTTTTTTGTTCGAATAGATTTTTTCATTATCCTCATGCAGTCAATGATTTAATCTAAAATATATGTAAATTTATTATTGGTAAATTTGAGGTATGAGACACTTGAGAGGTATGAGGAAGTTGAGAGGTACGAGAACTCTGAGGAGAATAAGAAATTTGAGATGTATGAGAAATTCGAGAAGTATGAGTAACTCGAGAGGTACGAGAAATTCTAGAGGTATGAGGAATATGGGAGTTATGAGAAGTTCCAGAGGTAATGGAAACCTGAGAGGTATGAGGAAGTTGAGAGGTACGAGAAATCTGATGAGTATAAGAAATATAAGAGGTATGATAAATTTGAGAGGTATCAGAAATTTGAGAGGTATGAGGAATATGAGAGGTATGAGAAATTCCAGAGGTAATAGAAACTTGAGAGGTATGAGGAGTTTGAGAGGTACGAGGAATCTGAAGAGCATGAAAAATATGAGAGGTATGAGAAGTCTAAGAGGTATGAGAAAGTCGAGAGGTACGAGAAATTCGAGGGGAATGAGGAGTATGAGGAATCTACAAGGTAAGAGAAATCTGAGGAGTTTAGGAATTCTCAAAGATATGAGTAGTATCGTAAATTTGAAAGATATGAGAAACCTGAGAGGTAAAGGAGATTTCAGAGGTATAAGAAATTTGGGGAGAACAATAAATTTGAGGAGTAGGATAAAGTTGAGGAGATCTTTTGAGGAGTTCATGATTTGAGATGCAACTAAATGATTAGAGAGATATGATTAGTGGATGATAATGAAATTCTAACTCAATTATCCGGCCCGAAGGACCAAAATGTACAAAATCGGGGATGTTCTGATTTTGGAAAATAAAGTTTAGGACTGTATCTAGATAATTGAGTTAGAGATGGTATTGTAAAAACATTTATTGACATCATTCACAATCATAAAATGAAGTTAATACAGTAAAAAATACAATATTAAAGTCATCTTTAAAACTCAGAGTGAATTATCCAACTAAAAACAGAGGTAATCTAGAGAAGTTCAAAATGAGAGGTCAGCTGAAGTCAGACTTAGACTTTGAGAGAGTTCCATTAATTCAAAATTAAACACAGAGTTTACAGTGATGATGCAAATGAAATTTATTGCGAGAGCCTCTTTATCTCATCAGAAAAACAAAAGGTTCAATAGTGAATTGTTAGAGTAGTCTGAGTTGTAATAAAGTGAGATTAGGCCTTAGAGGAGTACATGTATTGAAAACTTAATAGTCTAAGTCTGGTCTTCATTGAGAGCATTACAATATGAGAATATCAAAGTTGAGAAATCAATAATTATGATCTATAACGTAGTTCTGTAACGAGAAGGCTAATTAATCAATTGAGACAAAATTTACAGTGACAAACTACTTTTAGCAAGCAGGGTTAGTGTTCATCAGAAAAATAAGAGTTACAATTGATAATTATGAGAATAACAATATGAGAGTACATTGTATGAGTGTAAATCACCAACCCTTTGATTTGTTTGAAGCTGAAAGCTTGAGTTGCCACTTGCTAAATGTTTCCGATGAATGAACTTGAGAATTTCTTAGTTAGACTGAGGAGTTCATACCAATCTAATCATGTGGGCAGTATTTGAGGAGACTGCTCAAGGTGAAGCAGGGATTGAGACTGTCAATCAGGTTCAATGTGTGAATTACTTGATCGTTCAAATATTTCAGAGAAGTTGAGTTGAGTTTATTGAGAGAGAAGACTGATTCCATGATTCACCCTTATGCTTGAGGTCGTTCATTCATCTGAAACTCGAGAAAAATAATTAGCAAATTTAATAAGAAGTGCATGATTGAGAAATGAGATGACTACACTGAGATAATGAGGTGCACATGAGAATATAATGAATCAAAACTCATTACCACAAATAATGTTCATTTTTGGGAGCAATCAACTAGTATTTCCATTGTGAAAAGTCTAGAGAAATCTGAAAACTCATGAGAACAGCAAAATATATGAAAATATGTATCTTAGAGGAGTCAATTCCATTAGTTAAATGCAATAGAGATTTTCTGAGAGTAAAATGATAGAGAATTACCAGTATTTTAATAGATTTCATGATCTAAAACGTGGACACATTTTCAAACTTGATAAAAAGCAGGAAAATAACATTAAATATGCATTAATGAGAGATGACTTTGAGAAATGTTCACTTACCTAAATGATTGCTTCCAAAAATGAACGAGATGTACAATTAATTTGCGAGGTGACTTTTTGAAAATTCTAATTTCACGAGAGAGGTCTGATCTTCAGAGAGAGTTGATACAGAAAAGGAAAAGGATTGATTAATTGATACAATTAATAACGAGCATGAGTCGATCTGTCACTAGGTTAGTCCATAGAGGTAGGTCAGTTCTGACGTCAATCAGCTGTTCATCGAGTTGCAGAGATCGAGTTGGCGTTTCGGTGCGTTCGGACCATAGGCGTAGTTGAGGATGACGTCTGAGGGGCTCAATTTTTAACATTCCGCCAGCCAATAAGCAATGAAATTGATTATTGAATTAGAGATCTTACGGAGTAGCTTCATATGTAGAGAGGACTGGTAGGCTGGCTAGCTTTGAGATTGGGTTCTTTACTTGTAGAGATGACTGGTAGTATGGCTAGCTTTGAGATTGGTTTCTTTCGCTTGTAGAGATGACTGGTAGTATGGCTAGCTTTGAGATAGGTCTTGTCAACGTGGACGTGGAGGTCTTGAGGGTAACGACTCGAACAAGGCCGTCTAACCCAGGGTGCACTGCCATTACTCGCCCTAATGGCCACTTGCAAGGAGGTAGTCGCTCATCGGTGAGGAGAACTAGAGATCCAACTTTATGTCGTGGGATGGATGATGCCACTTGGATATGGAGAGGTGACGTTGTAGATACTGAGTAGACCATTTCGACCAAAACTGTTGAGTTTGCTGTTGGATGAACTGCCATCTTGACAGCCGAGATGTTGGGAGTTCTTCGAGAGATGGCTCAGGTAGAGTAGTCAGAGCAGTACCTGTTAAAAAAATAACCAGGAGTTAGTACAGAGCAGTCTTCAGGATCATCACTGAGTGGTTCTAGAGGCCTTGAATTGAGAATGGCTTCGATTTGGGCGAGAAGGGTCATCAGTTCTTCCATGGTGAAGGGCTGATCTTTCGTTATTCGAGAGAGGTGCTACTTGAAGGACTTCACTGCAGCTTCCCATTTTCCTCCCATATGAGGAGCAGCTGGAGGATTGAAACACCAGTTTGTACCTTCATTCATGAGGAGTCTGGCGATGACCTGGCTTTCTGAGGAGGCTTTTGAGAACATGTTCTTGAGGGTTGCATCTGCCCCAATGAAGTTGGTTCCGCAGTCTGAATATAGAGAATGACAGATGCCTCGTCGAGCTGTAAATCTTCGAAAAGCAGCAATAAAAGAGCCAGAGGAATAGTCACTTACAGCTTCGAGGTGTACTGCTGAGGTGGCGAAGCAGACAAAAACACAAACCCAACCTTTGTGTGTCTTTGCTCCTCTTCCTTTCCAAGTTTTGATCGTGAGTGGGCCTGCGTAGTCTACACCAGTATGAGAGAAGGGACGAGATGGCCTTACTCGTGGTTCTGGTAATTGTCCCACGAGTTGTTGAGCTCGAATACCTCTTTGCCGTGCACAAGCAACGCACTTCAGGATGTGGGATTTCACTGGGGCTCTTCCACCAATAATCCAGTACTGTTGTCGGATGGTCGACAGTGTGAGTTGCGTGCCTCCATGCATCGTTCGTCTGTGAGCTGAATCAATTATTAGAGAAGTCAATTGAGAAAATCGAGGAATTATTGCAGGATGTTTGCTTTCTGGGTCTGAGAGAGCGTGGTGGATTCGTCCGCCTACACGAATAACACCTTCTTGGTCGAGGAATGCTGTGAGTCTACTGAACACATGAGAAGAGGATAGAGTTGTACCATTTTGAAGAGCCTTGAGTTCTTGAGGGAAATATACTTCTTGAGTTGCCTTGATCCAATAGATCCTTGATTTTTCCAAGTCAGCTGAGGTGAGCGGAGATGACATATTCGGACTTGAGGAGCATCTGAGTCGGGCGAGGACTCTTGAACAAAGAGAGGTGATTTTTAAGAGTTTATATAAAGAAGAATACCTGTATATCAGATCCCACGAGTAGTCTTGTTTTGCAGCTGCGAGGATGGTCTTTGTGGGTCTTGCTTCAGATTCGGGGTCAATAGTCGGTGCCGGCTGACGATTTGGCCAGGAATCTGGTGACTTGGAAATCCATGGTGGTCCCGTCCACCATAGAGAGCTGTTCAGTAGTTGAGATGAGGAGAGGCCACGAGAAGCACAATCAGCTGGATTTTCTTTGCCGGGAACGTATCTCCATTGCGCAGTTGGAGTCAGGTCTTGGATGAGCTCTACTCGGTTTCGAACAAAGTCCTTCCAGCGTGATGGATGAGATTTGATCCACGATAGAGACACAGTTGAGTCCGTCCACAAAGTCGTTGAGTGTACCTTGGTATCTAGAATACGAAGAGCGTACTTAGTTAATTTGGCCAAAATTAGAGATGCAGAGAGTTCAAGTCTCGGGATTGAGAGGCGTTTCAAAGGCGTTACTTTAGTTTTGGAGGAGAACAGGGTGACTTTGGATCCTGTGGACGGAGAGCGGACAACGAGGTAGAGAATGGCAGCCATGGCAAGTTGAGAAGCATCAGAGAAGCCGTGAAGTTCTATGGAGGTGTCTTGTTGGGTGCCTACCCAACGAGGGACTCGTACATTAGCTAATGATTTGAGATCTTCTCTGATGTTGCACCATCTATTGATAATTGGAGGCGATAATGGTTCATCCCATGAAATTCTCTGGAGCCAGAGTTCCTGCAACAACATTTTGGCCCTGATCGTGACAGGGGATACTAAACCAAGTGGATCAAAGAGTTGAGCAATATGAGATAACATAATACGTTTAGTTACCACAGACCCAGATGAGGAAGACTGTATCTTAAATGAGAAGTAATCATCTTGAGGATACCAGAGGAGGCCAAGTAATTTCGTCGAAGTAGGACAGTCATCAAATGAGATCGGAGAGGGAACCATTTCTTCCTCGGTTACCATCTTGAGAATACTTGGAGCGTTCGATTGCCACTTTGCTAGAGGGAGGCCGCCAGCCATGCAGAGATTTTTCAAATCTTGAGCGATGTCTGAGAGTTCTTGTTTCGTGTCGGCTCCACCATAAATGTCATCAACATAACGACCTTTGGTGAGAGGAGGAATGGCGAGTGGAAACTTGTGACCTTCATCTTCGATGAGTTGGAGGAGGACTCTAATGGCCAAAAACGGAGCTGCCTTGGTTCCATAGGTGACAGTGGTGAGGTGGTACGTCGCTATCTCATCGTTTGAGTCGAACCAGAGAATACTTTGGAGATCCCAATCGTCTGGATGCACCAGGATCTGTCTGTACATCTTCGTGATGTCTGTGGAGAAGACAAATTTAAAACGACGTACCCAACATAATACATCAATGACGTCTAATTGTAGTTTCGCTCCTGTATGCATTATATCGTTTAGAGAAGGACCGGTTGAGGTGGGACTGGAACCATTGAACACAACCCGGAGTTTGGTGGATGCGCTGTCTGGTTTGAGGACACCATGATGTGGCAAAAAGTACCTGGGAGGCGAGATGACAGTTGGAGCTTTCTTCATATGCCTGAGCTGTTCATATTCGGAGAGGAATTCTTTGTAGAGGCGGCAATATTCTTGGTTTCCCTCGAACTTGCGGAGGAGTCCTTGGAGGCATCGATAGGCACGTTGTCTGGAAGATCCCAAAATATTAGGAGATGACTTTAATGGGAGTCTTACCATGTATTTGTCAGAAGAAAGCCGAGAATGAGTTGCCTTGAAGTGGTCTTCACATTCCTGTTCATCAGGAGTGAGGTGAGCGATGGAGGAGGACTTGACTTCTTCTTGTTCCCAGAACTTTGCGAGTAGACGGTGAAGGTCGGAGTCTTGACTGGCATGATATATATGTGGCTTACTTGAGGAGACTTCTTGAGGAGAGCATATTGGACCTAGGACCAACCATCCAAATATGGACAACTGGGCTGTTGGAGTTGACTCATTCGGCCCAATTCGAAGTTGAGGAAGAATTATGGCACCATAGACATCAGCACCCAGTAGAATGTCGATTGGCCTTGCAGTGAGGAAGTCTGGATCAGCGAGCTTCAAATTGTAGAGATGAGGCAGAGAAGGTCTTGTAGAGCAATTAACAGATGGTAGATTAGTACAAAGAGATGACAAAATATAGGCATTTATATTCACGGTTTTTTGAGAGTGAAGAGGTTTCAACGTAATTGAAACTGATCCTCTTGAGCTTGAGGTGACTCCACCAATTCCAACGATGGTGAGATTGGACTGGCTTCGAGGAAGGCTGAGTTGATGAACGAGGTCTTCAGAGATGAACGAGAGTTCTGATCCAGAGTCGGCGAGAAGTCTTACTGTGTGCGAGGTCACTGGAGTGATGATGGTGGCTAGAGCGGTGGCGAGGAGAGTGAGCTTTCTTTTGGAGCTGTTGACTCTTGGAGGGGCCTTGACGACTGCCTGAAGGCTTCAGGCCTTCTTGGAGTTGGCTGCTTGGTGTCACTGACTTCTTGAGGAGTCTTCGAAGAGGTGGCTCGACTTGTTGAGGTGGCCCTAGTGAGGTTGTCATGTGGAGGTGATCATGGAGAGGATTGGATGAGGAAACTTCAGTTGATATTGACGCCATTTAGGTCGGAGAACGCAGAGGACGACATTTGAGGAATCATTACAAATCGGAGGAGACTACATTAATAGAGGAGCGAGAGTACCTGATCATAGCTGAACTATTCAGAGGAGAGCTGATTTGAGCTGTTATTCTCTGAGGTGTTCTTTCTTTGAGATGGACAATTTTGAGTTGAGATGCTATTACTTGAGAACTATGAGGAATTTGAGGAATTCAATAGGTATGAGAAATAAGAGGAGTATAACGAGAAACTTGAGAGGAATGAGAACTTTCAGAGGTATGAGACACTTGAGAGGTACAAGAAATTCGAGAGGTATGAGGAACATGAGAGCTATGAGGAGTTTCAGAGGTAACAGAAACCTGAGAGGTATGAGGAGTCTGAGAGGCACGAGAAATCTGAAGAGTATAAAAAATATGAGAGGTATGAGAAATTCGAGAGGTATGAGGAGTATGAGAGGTACGAGAAATCTGAGGAGAATAAGGAATTTGAGATGTATGAGAAGTTTGAGAGGTACGAGAAATTCTATAGGTATGAGGAATATGGGAGTTATGAGAAGTTCCAGAGGTAATGGAAACCTGAGAGGTATGAGGAAGTTGAGAGGTATGAGGAAGTTGAGAGGTACGAGAAATCTGATGAGTATAAGAAATATAAGAGGTATGAGAAGTCTAAGAGGTAGGAATTCTCAAAGATATGAGTAGTATCGTAAATTTGAAAGATATGAGAAACCTGAGAGGTAAAGGAGATTTCAGAGGTATAAGAAATTTGGGGAGAACAATAAATTTGAGGAGTAGGATAAAGTTGAGGAGATCTTTTGAGGAGTTCATGATTTGAGATGCAACTAAATGATTAGAGAGATATGATTAGTGGATGATAATGAAATTCTAACTCAATTATCCGGCCCGAAGGACCAAAATGTACAAAATCGGGGATGTTCTGATTTTGGAAAATAAAGTTTAGGACTGTATCCAGATAATTGAGTTAGAGATGGTATTGTAAAAACATTTATTGACATCATTCACAATCATAAAATGAATAAGTCACCCGCATGAAGTTAATACAGTAAAAAATACAATATTAAAGTCATCTTTAAAACTCAGAGTGAATTATCCAACTAAAAACAGAGGTAATCTAGAGAAGTTCAAAATGAGAGGTCAGCTGAAGTCAGACTTAGACTTTGAGAGAGTTCCATTAATTCAAAATTAAACACAGAGTTTACAGTGATGATGCAAATGAAATTTATTGCGAGAGCCTCTTTATCTCATCAGAAAAACAAAAGGTTCAATAGTGAATTGTTAGAGTAGTCTGAGTTGTAATAAAGTGAGATTAGGCCTTAGAGGAGTACATGTATTGAAAACTTAATAGTCTAAGTCTGGTCTTCATTGAGAGCATTACAATATGAGAATATCAAAGTTGAGAAATCAATAATTATGATCTATAACGTAGTTCTGTAACGAGAAGGCTAATTAATCAATTGAGACAAAATTTACAGTGACAAACTACTTTTAGCAAGCAGGGTTAGTGTTCATCAGAAAAATAAGAGTTACAATTGATAATTATGAGAATAACAATATGAGAGTACATTGTATGAGTGTAAATCACCAACCCTTTGATTTGTTTGAAGCTGAAAGCTTGAGTTGCCACTTGCTAAATGTTTCCGATGAATGAACTTGAGAATTTCTTAGTTAGACTGAGGAGTTCATACCAATCTAATCATGTGGGCAGTATTTGAGGAGACTGCCCAAGGTGAAGCAGGGATTGAGACTGTCAATCAGGTTCAATGTGTGAATTACTTGATCGTTCAAATATTTCAGAGAAGTTGAGTTGAGTTTATTGAGAGAGAAGACTGATTCCATGATTCACCCTTATACTTGAGGTCGTTCATTCATCTGAAACTCGAGAAAAATAATTAGCAAATTTAATAAGAAGTGCATGATTGAGAAATGAGATGACTACACTGAGATAATGAGGTGCACATGAGAATATAATGAATCAAAACTCATTACCACAAATAATGTTCATTTTTGGGAGCAATCAACTAGTATTTCCAATGTGAAAAGTCCAGAGAAATCTGAAAACTCATGAGAACAGCAAAATATATCAAAATATGTATCTTAGAGGAGTCAATTCCATTAGTTAAATGCAATAGAGATTTTCTAAGAGTAAAATGATAGAGGATTACCAGTATTTTAATAGATTTCATGATCTAACACATTTTCAAACTTGATAAAAAGCAGGAAAATAACATTAAATATGCATTAATGAGAGATGACTTTGAGAAATATTCACTTACCTAAATGATTGCTTCCAAAAATGAACGAGATGTACAATTAATTTGCGAGGTGACTTTTTGAGAATTCTTATTTCACAAGAGAGGTCCAAGAGCGATCTGATCTTCAGAGAGAGTTGATACAGAGGAGAGGATTGATTAATTGATACAATTAATTACGAGCATGAGTCGATCTGTCACTAGGTTAGTCCATAGAGGTAGGTCAGCTCTGACGTCAATCAGCTGTTCATCGAGTTGCAGAGATCGAGTTGGCGTTTCGGTGCGTTCGGACCATAGGCGTAGTTGAGGATGACGTCTGAGGGGCTCAATTTTTAACATTAGTGTTTTATGAAATCATTTTTTGCTGGGGGAGCTCACGTGCTGAAAGTGCTTTCATAGCTCGAAAACTAGCTCTAAGAGTAATGTTTCGAATGAAATACAGGGAATCATGTAGAGGTATGTTCAAGAGACATAATATTTTAACTGTGACTGGTCTATATATTTATAGAATTTTGTCGTTTTTATTCAAGAACAATTCTTATTATAATAACTATGGGAATTTAAATGCTACTAGGAGAATGATTAATTTTTTGCTACCTATTCATGAACTGAACACTGAGCATAATGTTTTTTACATAAGTATGAAAGTTTTCAACCATTTACCAAGAAAAATAAGAGATATCAAAGATATCAAAGTCTTCAAAAGAGAATTATTCTCAGTGCTGGTAGAGTGTGAACCTCATACTGTGTCTGAATTCATGGAATTTTGTCGTAGATAACGAATGAAACTAAAAACGAGAAATAACATTCTACAGAAACTTGCTGGTACGTCATGGGGTGCTGACCCGACTACACTTCGCACAGCAGCCCTTGCCCTGGTTTTTTCCACCGCTGAATATTGTTGCCCTGTTTGGCTCAATAGTGTTCATGTTCAGAAAATCGATGCACAGCTCAATTTTTCAATGAGAATAAATACTGGAACCATCCGATCTACACCTATCCAATGGCTACCAGTGCTATCGAATATAGTTCCTCCCCATATTCGAAGACAGTCTGCAACTTGGAATTCTTGGAATAAATTCAATTCATTTCCGGATTCTTTTCCGATATTTTCCTACGTTCCAGAAAAAAAGAATTCCAAGACTGAAATCTCGTAAACCTATTTGGTCGAATAACTTTCTGAATTCGAACTTCAGCTACAACGAAATCTGGAAATCCGAATGGGATCTATGTTCTTTATCTAATAAAGATCTAATATCTGTTCCATCGAATAAAGTTCCTGGTTTTAACCTTCCCAGGAGAATATGGTCCCTTCTTAATCGAATAAGAACAGGTCATGGTCGTACCAACAGCATGCTTTTCAAGTGGAATTCGGTTGATAGTCCTAATTGTGAATGTGGTGAATCAGAGGAAACAGTTGAACACCTAATTAATAATTGTTCGATTTATAAATTCCAAGATGGCATTAGAGCCATACACAATGTATCAAACTCATTTTTGCAATGGGTTGAAAATTTCAGATCAATTTGATGAAGTATAAATTGAATTCTCTTGCTGTTCTGGCTTTTTTTATTTTCAGGTTGGAGTTAGTGTTTGGAAATCCTTCCTCCGAAGAGCCGTCCCGCTGATCGTGATGTCCTTCTATATAGAATATTCAGAACAATTTTATTTTATTTTTTTAACGGGGAGACAGGTTTTTTCGGCTGAGGTTTTTTCCCCTGGCTCTATAGTATCGTATGATACTGGTGATGAAAGTATCGTATGATACTATAGTATCATACGAAGAATGTTGTGGTACCCCGTTCCTTTTTTTACCTCAGCTTAGGTTCTTTTTGTTTCAACATTTATTGTATTATTTTAGCTCTCTTATTCAAAAGAATATATATATATTATATATATATATATATATATATATATATATATATTTATGCCGATCGGTCTTTTCGAGGACGTTTCATATTTTTTCTATATTTTGAATTTTATGACATAGTTAGATTCTATTGTTGATGCTGAACCATATAATCCGATCAATTTCGCCATATGTGAATTTTTTAGCGAACTATATGGAAAAATGCACGTATGTGGCAATTCGAGGACATTTGATATATTTTTTTTTTCAATTTACTTTCATCGGGGTAGTGTATTTTCCTTCATCTTTTTGATGAATTTCGTTGATAACAACTTCTTCAATGCTTTTCTGAGGACTTTCCTGATATAACACATAAAATAAATTTTTATTTGCCAGAAGACCTCGATAGCTCCCACTTTATCGGGTGACTCCATAGTATTTCAGGTGAAAGTTGAAAGCTTGATAGGTTGCTTGAAGGGGTCATGGGCGGTCCCAGGGGGGGTCATAAACCCCCCCCCCTAAAATTTTAAAATTAGATTTCTTATAGTGAGATCTTCGTGCAAGAAAACCGACCAGAAAACTTCAAACCCATAACAGCGACCCCCCCCAAAATTTAAGGCTAGGACCGCCCTTGCAAGGGGTACGCCGCACTGCAACTATTCACCTTTTTTCAACACTGGACCAGACACGTCCCGCTTTTAAGAAGCGTTGCTTTCAACCAGGATCCCAAAATATTTTTTCGAAGTAGCCTATAAATTTATTTGGGTAATCCATCCCCCTTTCATCCTTTTTCTGTACTTTACTTTCATATCAAAGGAATATTCCGCATCAATAAAACGTTCAACCGTCGTGTTAGTAAATCTGGTGAGCATCTCATAAATATCTGTGTATACAATGGTTTTATAGGTGGTAGTATTTCCTTTCTCAATATCATTTCCCTGTTTGCATTGTAGTAAAATGCTTTTGTATGCCCACTTCCTTGATGATGTCATCGCTTATGAAATTCACTGCTGAGCTTATTCAGTAATGCCCACACAAACTCAATTTCCTAACCTAATCTCAACTTAATGGGTTTTTTTCGTAACCTTCTGACACACCTAGGTTATTAAAGTATTTCCACCAAAAGTGAATATTGGTATAGCAACAATGACGTACATCTATCACAGGGTAACATCCATCAGTTCTAACAGATAAACTTCTTGGCCCATCAAACCTTTGTTGATTGACAAGCAAGGATCCTTACATGTTTACACCATATCACATAATCATTTTGTCATAAATCATTTCTGGACACTCATATTCAAGCTTTCATTCTATGGTATCTCCATTCATCGAGATAACATAAGCGGTGGCTCTTCAGTGGCGGCAGGGTCTGCTTGACTAGAAATGTTAATTCTAAATCTGTCCATTTTCCGACGAAATTCACAAAAAATTTGAAGGAATAAAATCCTCAGCGGCCAAGATTGTACTTATATTGTTGGACCTAAAATATGCCAAAGTAGTCGCAATGGTCGACCCTGATTATTCGGCTCGGAATGATCGTGTAATCTCGATTTGGTTCGCTGTCACAGTTGTCGGCAAGGGATGATTACAGTAATGAATGATTATGTCTCGTCTCAATAAGTTGTTCGTAGAGCGTTGTTATCGTTCGATTCACTCGTGAAGGATTAAGCTGGGTTCCCAGAGCTTCGTAGTGCCGCAGGCGACAGCAATTCAGCCAATCAGAGTATGTGAACAAAACTTCCCCTGGCCCCTACTTTTTCATTTCTGGTTGTCAAAATCTGTCGCGACACGCCCCTTTTGTAGTTGAAATAATTCAACTACACATTGGATTTCAGCGACAATCTCATGAAACAAGGAAGGGTGGGGATTGTCGCCTGCGACAGTACGAAGCCCTGAGAACCCGGCTTAAGTGGTAAGTGAAGTTTCGTCTGAATTACATGAGTCCTGAAATGAAAATTGGTTTTCTAAAACTGATCTGTCATGCAGTCTTGCATAAACTCCGTATGAGTAGTTGATATTCGCCTGAGTAAACGATGAAATAAATTGAAGATGTAAGTTTGTCGAAGAAACCGGTAGTAGGAGCTTCAGGCATACATCGCTACATGGCGCAACTATGTGGTGATACTCAGAAGCGTCTTCTCGCATGGCTGTAAGAACTGGCCTTCGTGGTGTTTGTCATTTTTCATTGTGGCTGTGGCTAAGTGGCACTGATGGCACTATGATGGAATTGGAGTATCACCATCACTTCTCTGTTGCTTTGAAATAATCTACAGACTTTGGTCTCCACTAGTCTAATGTTGAGTCTGTGTGACATAGACTCATGAAAAAGATATGAGTTTTTATTCACGGTGCTTTGAATGCGTCAGTGGTAATGGTCCCTAATTGATGCAAAACCTGCGGTCTACTTCTCTCCTTCCTGAAGAATAAATAAACTTACGTTGGTCTATCTGAAACATTTGTTGATTCTCGTATCGATTGATGTAATCTTCTGGCTCTATTTCTGATATTAATATTCTCTTGGAATCCTAGTGTTTCTATAACCTTATCTTAAATTTTCAATGAGTTAAATGAATACATTAAATCATCAGATGACAGGCAGAACATTTATAATGAAATATAAAAACAAAACATAACACATAAAATATAATGATATAGGAACAGAATGTCTGACGTACTTACGTAAATTTTTTTTTAATTTTTTCAACTATAATCGCAATGAATAAAAATAATGCTCTGCGCCGAAGTCCGATGTTACATTCTACAATAATTTTTTTCTCAAATTTTAATGAAGCCACTTATATATTAAAACAGCCGCCCTATGAAAGAATGAACATTAAACACGAGATGTCAAAACACATCATATGCAAAACCATTTTTACTTCGGCTCGTTTATTGTGAAGACCAATCTAACATAACCCTCACATCATAATTTCCCCAACAATCTTCGTTAAGGAGAAAATAGAATGAAATCAAATCGATCGAAAGTCTTTCTCTCACAAATTTATTCAAAAACTACCGGTTTCGGGAAGTCTCATGGCATCTTATCCACAATAAGTTCCATAGATTAATACTATATGCTTATATAACTGGCCTAATAATGGCCGGAACTACAGTGACTTTATACAATATTTGAATAAAGTCACTGTCGATTCCAAAATTTCTAGAGACTTTTGTATATTTATTGGTACCTTTTTTATGAATATGAATAATAAATAAATAAAAAATTAAATGAAAAATTCAAATTGAACGAAGTTTAGTTCGGGCAGTTGGCAGACGGAGGGCGCTTTATTCGACTCCATTATTATTATATTTTTCCTGATCAAAGATTATAGAGTATACTCTATAATCTTTGGTCCTGATAAAACCTGATACTTTACTACTCTAATCTACAATATATGTCTCATTGGATTCTGAAGAGTCGCATTCAGAGTCCAATTTGATTTTGAATAGAATTCATTAAATAAGCATCTAAAAGTCAAGCGCCCTCTTTCATCTTTCTCCCCCAACTACTGACCATTGAATAACTACAGTTACCCAGCAAACACGGCGATGGAAATGTAACTCTCATATGCGATGTACTCTTTACCTCTACACGAGCTCGCATATGCATCCAAATGTCCTCCACATCAAGTACGCATTTCGGAACAATGAGTAGTTGAATATGCGACCGCAAAACTGGCCACAATGATACTCCATTTCTTGTCACATTTGAGACGCCCATGCGAGTTAATTTTGAGACCACTTTTCTTTATTTCTTTTTGACGCCGCATAGGAATTTTGATGTGATACTAAAAGATATCTTCAAATAGGGAGCCATTTCTTTTCGCATTTGGGACATATTTTGTTATACTCATTGCGTTGACTAATGAGAGGTTTTTTGTGATAAATATTAAACCATTTTTAATTCAGCCATTTCTTATCGCATTTGGGACATATTTTTTTATAATCATTGCGTTGACTAATGAGAGGTTTTTTGTGATAAATATTCAGATTCAATTTTGTTACTTTATATATGTGACGTTATTCGAAATTTTCAATTTCAATATTCATTTCGTCCAATAAGAAGATTTGCTCCCAATTACATTATTTTTTTGACTGGCGGAGAGCAAATTTATATATATTTTAGATTAAATCATTGACTGCATGAGGATAATGAAAACAACTATAATGATTAATAACATTAATATAATAAAAAACAAAAAATGGAAAAAAAAGTGAACAAAAAAAGATGCAAAATAGGTTTGAGTACATAATATAGTAAGTTTCATCATCTGTCTTTCTTTCCTCTGCCTGGCATGTCGCAGCCATTCGTTCACATATTATATTCCGAAGTCTTTTTCCGAAATGCCTGTACTCTTCCTCACCACATCTGAAAAGAATGAAAGTATAAGTTGAAATAATCCTCTTTTTTAAGCAAGTTCAAGTATTTGAGAAATCATATTAGATTATAGAATGATTGTACCTTTATTTTCTCCAATCGATAAATGATTAAGAAACCATAATTTATAACTTGAGTTATTTTGAACAATTTCGTTCAACTATTCAATTCATTGGTTCAACATATTCCAATTGATGAGAAGATAAAAAAATAATTGTCAACGTTTTGAATTTTTATCGTATAAGTGTCTGAGGGTTGGTTTCACAAAACTTCGTTGAATTAATTGGAGCCACCGCAATTCGTAAAACTTCAAAACGAGTAATTCGATCGGTTCGAATTTACGTAAGGTTGTTGAATGGTACAATCAAAGCTTTGTGAAACCCACCGTAAGTCATTGAAAAATTTCTGGACAACAAATTTACAAGAATTATTTGAATAACTGCAAAGGTTGTGTTTTACAGTATCGCGGCTACACCTCAAATCAATTTTGAAAGAAAACCTCAAATCAACTACCCACTGAATGAAATCTTCATAACGGGACTTTCAGCAATTTTATTATTTGACCTTTGGCCCGTCCTTGAACAAAGTTCGGCAGTTTCGTCGGTGAAAGTCCTTTTGAGGCATCTTACCACGAAATCTTTGCTGCCGTTACCCCCAACGGCCTCACATGTTTTGTACGGGAAAATCTTGAATTTGGATAAGGTGAACATTAGTTTTAGAAATTATAAGACATGAAAAATCCAAATAATATCAGATTTCATAGCAGTTTAACTAAAAATATAATAATTAGTGCAAATCGAGGCTTTCGAAATATAGTGACATAAAAAAAGATATTAATTACTGAGAAATCTATACCGATATCACATAATATTTAGAAAAATTAGACCAGTGGAGACTTAGTTTCTTTCAAGTACACTTACTTTCTCAAAAACCAGAATTTGATTTCATTCGAATGCTTCAATTGTGTTTTTGTGAATTTCGCATTGAATTTCTCCAATATTGTTGAATCATTCCTCATTAATTTGAATTCCAGATGATTGAAATCGATAATAAATCGAAATTATAAAAAAATGAAGATATCGTGAAATGGTTTTCACAAAAATCGAACCCCGGACTCCTTTCATCATTTTGACCTGTAAGTCCAGAAGTACCACAAAGAGCCAAAATCGAGCAATTTAGGATACAATGTACATGTACAGGGTGGGCAAAATTGGTGATACATGAAATACAACTTTTTAACCCGACGAGATAGAGGAAAATGAATGGCACATTACGGTCGTCTTTTTCAGAGAAACTAATAATGCCATCAACTGCATTCTTCTATCTTCTTTTTTTTCGGGTTATAGGCCAAAATTGAAATTTGGGCGATTTCAACTTTGGTCATTATCTCCGTTTCTGTTTGTGCTAGAATGTTGAAATTAAAACCTTATACAGGCACTTTTTTCATAACAATCCAGTGGCGTACCATGTTTTTTGACAACAGGTTTCCTTGCTGAGCTATAACATAAAGTTGTGTTTTTTCTTATAGAAACAATAGTTTATTATGATTCAGAAAGAATCATCACTTTTTTCCGTTTCAAAAATATATAACGTATTATACAGGGTGGGTCACGTAAAACAGTTCAACCCTCATGTTTCTGAGTATGCTCCAGAAAATGCTTCGACAGGTTAATCTTTTGATACCAAATAGGAATTGTTAAGTATATTCATGAATAGAATTGCAAAACCTTTGCAATGATGTGTCACTCGAACCCAATAAAGTTTTGGATCTTGAAGGGGCTGCCACCCCGATTAGGGGTATGATCATAGACCACTGACCTCGAAGTCAAAAAGCGTTCTAACCATTTTCTATAACTTACGCACGGAAATATAGGTCAGTAGGTATTTTTTTACGTGGGTCACCCTGTATAATGATATATTTTTGAAACAGTAAAAAGTGATGATTCTTTCTGGGTCATAATAAACTATTGTTTCCATAAGAAAAAACACAACTTTTTGTTATAACTCAGCAAGAAACCCTATTGGAAAAAAAACGTAGTACGCCTCTGGATCGCTATGAAAAAAGTGTCTGTATAATGTTTTAATTTCAACATCCTAGCACAAACAGAAACGGAGATAATTACCAAAGTTGAAATCGCCCAAATTTCAATTTTCGCCTATAACTCGAAAACAAAAGAAGATAGAGGAATTCATTTGATGGCATTATTAGTTTCTCTGAAAAAGACGACCGTAATGTACCATTCATTTTCCTCTAGCTCGTCGGGTTGAAAAGTTGTAGTTCATGTATCACCAATTTTGCCCACCCTGTACAGCACTATTTCAGACAAGTTAACTGAAACTCAATTTTTCGAAGGGTGCTGCGCAGGTCTATTTTATGAGATTTTCAAATATCTTCAGAACCGAATGAAATATAAAAAATTCAACGGCAAACGACAATTCTCAGAAGAAAAATTTTTTTTCTAAATCAAAAAGTTCCTCGCCAACACACATATAAAAACTTCATTATATGTTGAATGAAATATCAAAATATTTAGTTCAGAACAATAGCTAAAAGAATTTACTTACCAACTGATGCACTCAAATTGCAGAAAACCAACACTAGTCACAAGATTATGGAATGGATCCAAAAGAAAAAACTCAAGTCTAAAAATTGTTATACGTTGAATCTGTCAGACGTAAACCTACCCCCCTTTCGTCTTACCTGTGCGAATTCCACGGTCCACACCGGGTTCTTATCTCGAGAGAAAAATATCCCGGCCTACTGTTATTAGGGGCAATAAAACCCAGATGCGTTAGTTTCTCTACAGTTGAAGATCGAAGAAATACTTACTCGGGTGCAAATTCAGCATTTTCAATGCAAAATTTGGCATATTTGATTCATGTATAGCATATATTTTTGGCGTTGAGCATATAGCATATTATTGGGCATATCTTCGAAAGGGAAAAGAGAAAAAAATTATTGACGGACATTTTCTAATATTTCGAAATCAACAGATGCACAAGAACCGACTGATTTTAGTACTTCTTTCACTGTTACCCTCTTCAATGAAACGAACAAAGGAAGCGAGCAGAATTTATTATAGTCTCGATAAATTTTTATGAGTTTGCAAAAACTGATATATCTGAAGAAACATTTCAGGAGCATTTTTCTTTCAAATCTGCCCGAAAACTGCACTTATATTTTGTTCACTTGTTATTTTACACCTGATTTTTTAACCCTTAACTACTAACGTACTGAATATGTAACGTTGTCACTACCTATACGTCTCACAGACGGCTAATTATGAAGGGACATATTTTTGTAAAGGTTCCATAGTTTTCACTTTGTGAACTGTTTATATCTTCCTTGATTATTCCATAGATGAAACTTATTCTTAGATATGGAATGAAAGTTCAACATTCAATGAAAATGGCAAGTTTCCAATGGAGTCTGAATTATTCAACATTTTGACATTGATCTTTGCAACAACTGAAATTCAATTGAAAGACTGTTTGAATAACTGAATTTTTTATTTTTCTAGAAACAATAAGAGTTGAACTGAACCATATTCACAAAAACTTATCAAAAAGAAGTACTCAGAAAAAACTGACAATGCCTCTTTATCATGAATTCAGTGCACATTCCGGACATACTTTTTTCGCACATTCTAGGCAAATTGGGTTCTGGCATTCGTAACAAACATTTGCCGTTCTTCTTTTCTTCTTATAAATGCAAATAGAACAATTTTTTCTTTTTTTCCATTTTTTCCGCACTCATTTCAGTTATATTTTCAGCCCTTTTTTCACCTAGTGTGTCCAAAATACAAAGTCGTAATTTTCGCGCCAGCTTTGGATTTTTCGACCTCCTCTGTAAATGTGGTAACACTAGTTTTTGAGCGAGTTCTTTCATGAAATCAGATCTTTCTATCTGTGAATTTTCGGGATAACTATTATATAAAACGAACTAGTTGACCGTGCTTATATCGAGGAGTCTATAAAATATCGTGAGTGGCCACCGACGGGACCTACGACTGCAGGAAAATTTCGAACATTTCTCGTCTAGTGCGTCTACTCCTCCTTTTGTTGAATTGTAATCGATAATTATATGTGGTTTTCCAGACTCTGGATCTTTGCTCTTATTGTGGGGGGAAGATGATAATAAGATGACAGCCTTATTTCATCACATTCATCTTGGGAGTCACTCAAGTCACTTCCACATTCATCAAACCATTGCAGCAATTGTTCTTCAAACTTTTTATGACACGGATTCACACTTTTTGAAGAAGTAGGTCGGCAATCCATCGTAATTTTAATTCACTAATGATACGACTCAGAGACGGTCTCTTCTGTTTATTGTTACACTAACGCTAACTATACGTCTACGAGACGGCAATTGATCTTTCTATTCAAATATCTTAAAAACTAGACGATACACGACAGTCAAATTTTGGGCATTGAGTGAGTGTGGTACAATGATAAATTACGTGGAAGGACAATGTCGTGAGTTGAAAGGGACGGGTTATCTGACCAATGGGAAGAGGTCGTGCCGTCTCTGAGACGTATGATTAGTGGTTAAGGGTTAAATCGGATGTTACCGGGTAATCAGATGTTACCATTCCATGTCAGAATATGAAATTTCATCGAAATATCTGTCATTTGGAATTTTGAAAAATAAATAAAATGAAAGAAAAATTGTTGATAGCACACCCTCAAGAATTTTTTCAGAAATATAATGCACAATACACAAAACTCATACAATCACGGAAGTTCAATCTAAGTTTTTTTTTTTGAAATATAGATGAAAGTGAGACCAAGAAGCTCATTGTACAAGGTGAAATTTTTTTTGAATCTTCACCAAGCTAAACACTGTAATGAAGAAAAAATTGTAATTTTTGGAAAAATAAGAAAAAAATGTTCTGAGCAGTTTTAGCTTGAATGTTCTGCATTCAAGGGACAACATGCGAAGCGAAAGTTGGCAGTAACAAAAATGAATCGATTTTTCCTAAAAAACCTAATGCAAATGGATATAAATATTTCAACGGATTGATTAAAAAAATGTCAGAATATGTGAAAGTTTGAGTTGTTTAACTCCTTGATGATGTAATGCATTTTTATATCTGAAGGAATTCAATCTCCTCCTAAATTCACCGAAAATGTCATTATTCATGTAGCACCGGATAAAGATTAACATTCTACATTACCACAGAAAATATGCTACTCAACGTTACCTAAATTGAATGTGATATACCTATTGTGATATTTACCTTATCCTTTTCTTCGACAAGATTTTTATTTTTGTTTGGGTCCTATTCCTTCATATTAGATTTGAATATTATACTTGCGGTATTATAAGAACGATGTGAAAGTGAGAAATTTCGACATGCCTTTTTGGTCAATAATCTCACTTTAATTTTATAAATTGACATTTTGATAACAGGGAAACCTTCAAATTCAAGCATGATTAAAGAGACTCATTATTGACACTTCTATTTTGAAATAAAAAGAGTCAGTGCAATATTCTTTAACTAAATAAGAGATCGAACTGAGTTCCATTCTGCAAACCTACACAACCAAGTGACCAATGGGGAATAATCCGAAAAAATAATCTTCGATTAGCTATTATAATGTTCAAAGTTCGAAATATTAATTATATTAATTCAAGAAAAATTTCAGAAAATCGTTTAATGTGTTTTGACAAAATATTTTCAAGTATGACAAAAAATAATCCTTCTGGTTCATTTACTCTTGTGAATATTAAACTTCTAAGAACTTCTTGAAAGCCAGGAAAGTTCTGATTATTGCTCAGTTAGTTCATCAAAGTTTTTCGATCGAAAAACTAGTCGTTCGTCAAATGTTAGCTGTTGTTATTTAATGGTCAAACTAATAATTATTCGATCTCCGGACCATCCTTATGGAAGTTCTCAGTTTTTTAGACGAGTTGTGCGAAATATTACAATGGTTGCAAAAGCGAATCGCTATGCTAAGTTTAATACTACAGTTCGAATGTTCGAATATTAAGAGGAAAAATCAAACACTTCTCAATCATTTCACATTTCCAATTAAATTATTTTTACTTTTCTGGGTGGCATTCGATTAGGAAGCTCCACAAAATTTTCAATCAACGCTGATCGAAGAGAGAGTTTGAACGAAAATTCAATCCCTATTTCAAATTTTGGTTCGCATTTCGCAAAATTCAACTTTTCGTTTAAAAAACACATAAATCAGATAAAGCCAAATTCAATGCACACAACACAAAACGCAAAATGCATCTACAAAAATGAATATTTCTCCAACATATTCTCTTGCACTCAAAAAATTTGAGAGAAGTCCGGGATAAGAATTTCTCATCCACGGCTGTATTAAAGAGCCTTGTTATTTTCGTTTACAAACATGAACGTAATCAAATGGGAATGGTAAAAACTACCTGCTCCCTTTGCCGCGTCTTCAGCAATTCGTACTTAATGAAATTAGAAACTGAGAATCCCAATACAGAAATCCATCTCTAATTAGTCAATATAAACTTCACGATAATGGAAAAAGCCATCATGTGTACTAAAATTTTCCATTCTACAACTTTTGTTTGAACCTTTTTTCTATGAACCTTCCTGTTTTCGAGAAAACGTAATTTTTTTCATATTTTCTCGATTTTTTCAAGGTTCCTGAAAATTTCGGAACCTTCATTTTTGATCATGAATTCCTACTCTCGTGACAATCATTATATCCAAAACGCAGCTCTTTCCGCAAAAAAATGATTGATGGAGATTTTGATCATCTCATTGTTTTCGAACAAAACGGAATACTAATGTCACCTGCGCTTCATCAAACAAACTTCTACGGGGCCTATGGGAGTTCGATTCCCGTATTGGATACATAATTTCAATCATACCATAACTGTCAAAAAAGGTACAGAGTGAAAAGAATTTGTGATTTTTTTAAGTGTATCATTATAGATTTTGGGGGACGGAATTGTAATACAAATTCAAGATTTTCCATTCTCATTCCCAATCAGTAGATTCTCATTGCTAGCAAATGAGAACGCCTCTATAAAAATGCCCCGCTAATTAGCCACTATGAAAACCTTCTGATTCAGAAAAGTCATAATATTAATAACAAACTTTCGATCTACAACTTTTGTTTGAAACTGTTTTCGATAAACTTTCTGGATTTCGAGAAAACGAAATTATTAAAATTTTAAAACCTGCATTATTAGAGTACATTTTCGAGACAATCAACAATCATCAATTAAAAAATGCATTTTTTTTGTGATAAAGTTATTTCAGACCTTTGTTTACTGTACTTATTGAGACAAGCAAGCGAAAATGGGTTATCTCGACGAGGGAATTGAGATCTAAATTCCGAAAGCAGGTAAAAAAAGGAGAGTCGTTTCTTCAGGGACTCTTAATGAGGGCCACATGTTCTATCACAAATAATTAAGAGAGATAATTTTCTCTTTACTTATTCAATATTCGCATGAATGTAAAGAAACTTCATTTAGTTCAGATTTCGTTTCTCAGTCAAGGAAAATTATATTAAATGATTTGAAGACACTGCCAGATCCTCCTACGATAATAATAATCTGGTGTTGTTGCATGACAGAAATGATTGGTTTGTGATTCATGTGATTCAAAATGAAATAATTGTTTATATTACGACGGCATTGGTTGTCCGTAAAGTTGATTTTTATTGAATTTTCATCTTTCAGACTGAGTTTTATTCGCAAAAATCTTCAGATATTGAGAAAATATTGAATTTGTCATACAGACTGTATTCTGAATATAAAAAATGACTTTCACAAAACTTGGATTGCTCGATTAAGAACTGTCAAGTTGATTAGAGCTATAGTGATTCGTTGAAATTTCATATCAAGAGATCTGATTGTTTCGATTTGACGCAAGTTTTTTTGATCGGACAATCAGAATTTTGTTGAACCCAACTCACCAACAAATTTTTTGAAAAATTTCGGCCTATTTCTGCAAGCTCTCATTTGAATCACATATGACCACCGGTTGTTTCAACCCAGTTTTATATTTCATTTGTTTCATTCTAATTAGGATTCTGAGGACTTGATAATATCAATATTTATTTTTTTTTGTTACGTATAAAATTCATATACATAACGAAATCAATTACTGGAAAAATTTGTGAAAATCCCATCGACGGCAAAAGCTAAGCCCAGTTAAAATAGTTTCAGGCTTTCACGACCGGATATATTGACATTGAGAGAGTCTTCCGGGCTTATTGGCCGTGGTCTATTAGGAATTATTTCACCTAACGTTTCGCCCACAACTGCGGTAGGCATCTTCAGAGGATTCTTGGTCTTAGATTGTAGCTCGACCGCTGAATTTCCGAAAGTGACGCTGGATTCGATCCGTTATTGTTTGAGAAAACAATAATATTCTTTCTGACTTATCGAAAATTTCAAAAATTATTCATGAATAAGCTTCGGAACATCTTGTCTGTAAAAAGTAATAAAAAATAGCGAATAGATTCGAGAAAGCGGACTTGGTTTGAGAGCACGTACCTAGGTGCATCTATTTGCTGAATTACAATTGTATCTTTAACTACTCACTTTGTTCAATTTATGACCTTAATAGCCTACTACATAAAACCAGAGAAGACTCTTATAATGTCACCACATCCGATCGTGATAGCCTCAAACTTCTAAACAAACCATAATTTAAATTTTCTCAAACGTCCTCAAATTGCCGACCCATTCGAGGACCGTCCCTGAAAAGACCGATACTTGCATCAGCAATTCGGGGACCGTCCTCGAATGGGTAAAATGTCCTCGAATGTACCAATTCATGCTTCAAAATGTCCTCGAAAAGACCGATTGGCATACAATATATATATATATATATATATATATATATATATATATATATATAGGGATTATATTGTGATTTATCTATCGTTGCAATTAATGTTTTTTTGACTTGTGTTCACTTTGTTGCGTACAATTTTGGAAATAAATGCCTATTATTATTATTATTAAAAAGAAAGACAATTTGACAGCCCTTACGCAGCACACGTTGAACACTCTACATCGGTTTAATTTTATAAGGCAAAAGAAAAAGGTAAGCATGAAATAATAAAAAACCGATTGCCACTTGAAATGATAGCCATACGCAAAGAAACCAATGCTCCTAACGAAAGATCAGATATATAGAACTTGAATTAGGCATACTTTAACTTATTAGACAGAATAAAACGTACTACCAAACTATCTAGTATTTCATATTAATAATAACACCTAATGAAAATTCGATGGTTGTCCTTCATGCTACGCTAGATTTCTCTTACCACATGTGTACGTCCTTATACATGATATTGTCATAGTTTTATGAAATTGTAAATGGAGATTTCGTATATGTTCTGTCAAAACTGTTGATTATCCAATTTTTTAATAACTGAACTAGAAACTGAACTAGAAAACCAAAACTTAGTTGTGAGTACCATCATTGTAAATAAAGTATATGCTGTTAGTTTTTTCGATATCTTTATGAGTGTATACTTTCATCTTGTGTGTATCAATCTGTTTAATTATTTATTTAAAAGCATTAAATTTGCTGATACCAAGATTGTAAATAATGTATGTACCTTTCATTTCAGAGCCCTGAAGATGATAAGAAAATTTATCGAAACTGTAGGCAATTGAATAGTTGGTTTCTGTCATTGAAACACTCAATCTTTATTTTTAACTGAGTGATTGAGAATTGAATTTATATTGTTAACTACGGAGATAGTTTGAATATTTCGGTTTGAAAACGTTCATACACACAACTCATGAGCTCCATCACACACTAGTCCAAATCATTGTCTCTTAAAATGTCTGAAATATGTTTTGAAAAGAGCTGCACTAGTTTGATTCCTTACTAGAATTAACCCTAAAAATGATTCGTGGATTTAAATTTGCACTGGTTCATTTTCTGCATAGTCTGTGAAGACATATCTAATAATTAATTGATCGATCTAGTGTAACTAATGTGTTTGTGATTCCACCATCAAAGTTGAAAGAAACTAGTAGAAAAGTATAGCCGTCTACAGCCCGGGTCCAGCCCGATCCCCTCTTCGAACACGCCGAATACAGATCACTACGCCACTGACTATATCAGTGAAATCTATGTCAGCCGAAAAACATGTTTGGTTTCGGTGGATTTCCCATATACGTCTGTGCTATGATTTGTTATATTAATAATAATAATAATAATAATAATAGCCCTTTATTCTCAGAATTCAAAACATATGAAAAAGAGATACAGTCAATGGAAAAAAAAAAAAAACACAAAAATAAAATTTCAGAAACCTAGAAAATGATCAGACCTCCATGGAATCTAGATTTGTTTCGAAGAACTCTCGGACGTTGTATGGTTCACATAGAATGAGCAGTTTAGTTATTTGCCTCTTGAATACTTCATCACTATCAATGGTTTGGTACCGCTTAGGTAGTTTATTATATATCTTGATAGACATATATTCAGTTTGTCTCTGACATATAGTAAGGGGATGTAGGGATAAATTAAAAAACATCATGCGTCTAGTAGAGTTGTGATTGATATACGATTTAAAATATTGTGGATTTCTCCTCACAAATATCAAACATCTACAGATATATAAGCCTGCAAGGGTTAGCATGCCCAGCCTTTTAAAACAACCACGACATGATTCACGACTGGACATCCGGAGCATTACCCTCACAGCGAGCTTTTGAATTCTAAAAATTTTGGGGGATGTCGATGCATTACCCCAAATTATGATGGCATGATTCATAACGCCCTGAAAATTTGCGAAATAAACCGTCCTCAATAGATCAATGTCACCCTGAAGCTTAAGTATTCTCAGAGTGTATACTACTGAATTAAGTCTTTTTGCTAAGTAGTTGATATGTTCACTCCAGGTCAATTTCTGATCAACAATGACTCCCAAGAATTTCGTATTTTGTTTATATTTAATGATGTTATTATCCAATACAATATGAGATGGAGTATCCATATTGCTGGCGGTGAATATTAGACACTCCGTTTTATCAGTGTTCAAAAGTAAATCATTTTCCATACACCATGCAGAAATTTCAGAGTAGGCACATCTGGCCAACTCAACGGAAGCACGAATCTGCGGCCGACTGACCAAAGCGTTAGTATCATCCGCGTACATAAAAATATGAGGAGTAGCAGAAACAGCATCCGGTAAATCGTTGATATAGAGCAAGAATAATAAAGGTCCCAGGATACTGCCTTGCGGAACTCCGGATCCAACGCACCGATCAGACGACACCCAGCTTCGCCCCCCAACCTCAAGGCATACTCTTTGAACTCGTCCCTCCAAATAACTCTGAAGGAGACTCAACTGACTATCACGTATTCCATATTTGTATAGTTTTTCTAAAAGTAAATTATGAGGAACAGAGTCAAAGGCCTTCGAAAGGTCGATAAATAGAGCTATCGGAATATTCCGACTTTCGATAGCAGACAAAACAGCCCGAATCAGTTCATAAATTGCTATTTCAGTATTTTTATTTTTCAGATAACCATGCTGATTATCTGAAAATATTCGACACTTCCGAAGAAAACTCAACAATCTGTCCGCCAACAATTTCTCAAAAATTTTAGAGAAAGAGCTGAGCAAACATATTGGTCTATAGTTGGACAAATCTTTCTTATCTCCTTTTTTGTATAGAGGTTTAACAATAGCGATTTTTAATGCTTCAGGAAATACACCCTTTATAAATGCATTGTAGATTATGAGTGCTAACGGTTTTGAAATGTAGGCAATGGAAAGTTTTATAATGAACATGGGTATCCCATCATGTCCAAAAGATCTACTGCTTTTTAATTTATTCACTGTTGTCATTACTTCCTGTTCACTAACTTCGAATACAAAAAACGATCTTAAATTATGTTCTATATTTTTTGGGTTTGTGTCAGCCACCCTTATATTATTACTCCCCACAAATAAATCACCAAAGGTCTCCGCAAGGTCCTGAACACTATCAACAAAATCGAATGTAATTGCCTGCTTATTTCTTTTACCGGTCATTTGATTAACCAAATTCCAAACCGTTCTTGATTTATTATTCGAATTATCTATACAGTTACGAACATACTCCTTTTTCCTATTTTGTATAGTCAAATCATATAATTTTTTCGTCATTTTGTATTCTCTATTCAAGTCTGGTCTACGCTCCAGGATTGTATACAATATATCTAACCTTTTTCGAATATTCTCAATCTCGGAACAGTTCATGCAGTGATTAGTACGATTTTGTTTATCACGTTTTTCAACTAAAGGAAAGCAGTAATCAAAGGCAGTTTTATACTTGTGAAAGAAATTGTTCCACTGTACCTCAATATCTTCCGACAACTGAACCCGAAAATTAATTATGTCCCCCCAATCTTCCAACGAAAGCAACTGTAAGAATCTGTCAATATTATTCTGACTATATGAGCGAACGTATCGCTTTGGATTCAACGACTCGTCTCTAGAACAAAAGAACTCAAATCTTTGTGCTGTATGATCCGATAAATGCGAAAATATCACTTCAGAAATTCCGTCCTCAATGTTTGTTATAATATTATCTAAACAAGTAGCACAATTTGGGGAAATACGCGTTGGTTCGTATAATGCGATCTTAGCATTATAACTTTGTACTATAGATTCAAGATGGTCACTATCCCGGGAAGGTAAAAGGACATTTATGTTGAAATCACCCAAAATAATATATTTCACACGCTCATTGGTGAGTTTTCCAAGTAAAGTATCCAATTTATTCAAAAACAAATCAGCATTTGCGTGTGCAACATTAGATCTATAAAGACAAACAATAACATATTTAACCCCATCTGTGACATACTCGACGGCGGAACACTCAAAAACGTATTCCAAACCGGTTCCATGAAGGTCCGATCGTTCCCGACAATTTTTGACAGTATTAGCACAATAAATTGCAGATCCTCCGTGTTTTCCGGATTCTCGACAGAACTTAGATACTAATGAGAAACCGTGAATATGGTAGGCATCGAGTTCCGTAGAACTTTTCCAATGCTCAGTGACAGCAACAAAACTGGCGTTTTGATTGTTTACAAACAATTCTAATCCGTTCAGACTATTTCCGATTGACTGAATATTTTGATGAATGACAATGTATGAACTCAATTTATTACTTTTCGTTTTGTAAGTCTGAATAAAAAATTATTAATTTTTGTACCTTCTGGCCAAATTTCAGGATTTTTTGCAGATTCAAAATCACTATCTGATACTGTAATCTTGAAAGATGAATAATAATTAGGTCTATTTGATTGAAGTTTTTCGCATTTTGTGTTGAGAAATCCGTGGATCTTCATGTGCTCAACTAAGTCCTGCTCCATCAGATTGGGATCAAGTCTAGTCACATGTAAATAACCATACTTAGGTGCGCTTTTGATGTTCATTGTTTCTCCTTTTCCCTTTCCAATAACACTCTTGTCTGCACGTCGCAATCTCCTTTTCCGAGCAACCTCTGTGAAGCCATCCTCATTTATATTTTTTCCAATGGATTTTTGAAGTTCAGCTGTTTTTTTCTGTTTATTTATACCCAAGCTTGTGGGAGTGGGACTTAGAATTTTTCCATGGTCAATATTTTCTGGACTATCTTTTGAATCACTAGAGGCAGAAACTGTGACATCGGAATAAATTAGATTAGAATCGGGATTTATTAGAAATCCTGAGTTATTAGCGCTCTTCACAGACTTAACAGACTTTTTAGGCATAGCCCGTTGTTCAAGAGTCTTAGTTTCAACATTTTTACAAGTATTTGCATTGTCCTTTTTCACATTTGCAATGCTTTCCAAAAGTCTCCGATTATCATCTCTAAGTTGTACAATTTCTGACTTCAGGTTGAGTATTTCAGTCCTATTACGTATTTCCTCGTTTGCCGTTTTTGAGTGTTTTTCATCCTCCGAAATAAAAACTTTATAATTTCACCACTAGCGTCACAAACGATTTTATCAATTGAAGTTGGTAAGACTCTCCAATTTCGTCTAGTCATCAGCAGTTTAATGAACATCAATGTTTGAGTGGAAGAAGTGAAAAAATGAATCATCATAAACTGCGTTCCGAAAGGAAAACTTATTCAACAATGAAAGCAGAAAAAGTCAAAAATATACATAAAATAATAATAATTCTTATTGATCCCTCAGACACATACTAAATTTATAGGACAAGTCTACTTAAGTATGTTCAAAACATATAAAACTAAATATAATACATACAAGTATTTCACAATATTTAATCAAGATGTAAGAAAATTTTCATCATATAAATATTCTCTAATGCTATAATAACCTTTCATTAACAGTCTTTTTTTATTTAAATTTTCGAAACTACATAGTCATATTCAATGATTTTAGAATACCATACAGCATACTTGAAATTATGTTTCGCTAAGGAAATCATCTTGACATTCCGTACTGGGATTTGGCACCTAGCTCGAAAAGCGCTATGTCATTGGTCAGACGAGCACGAATTGAGTCACCAATTACAGTTCGAGCGCGAAATGTATAATATGTGCAGAAAGCGAGAGTTCAGTGCAAGTGCTCTTTTTGGCTTTATTAATCATTTTATTCAACCATTACGTATATCGGCTAATTGAAAGTGGGATTTTTTCCAGTTGATGAATGACTCTTTACTGGTTGCTTTATTCAGTCATTTCACATTGTGAATGTATTAAGCCTACCATGACGTTTTCCAGTAAATAGCTGCCACACAGATTTTTCCGACCTACCCATACCTAAGTATAGGTAATATATTCTGTAGCATCCAAATATTTTTGAGATGAAGACATGGTACCAAGTTCTAAAAACGAACTTTTCAATTTGGAAGTAATGAACTGAAAATGTGTAGTTTGAATAAGTCATTTCGTACGTTTTCTAAACAAGAACATTAGATCAATTCAATAACTGTCCGGAAAAAATCCAGGATACAACAATCTTGATTAGTTTGATGGATTGGGATTGTTGGGTTTCAGTTGAACATTTTCAGACTGAAATCATCTCTAACTACTTGAAGGATGAAATGAGATGGGTATAATCAAACTTTAGCTATTTAATCAACTGGTTTATTAACGTGTTAACGGATCGAGAGAGTTCGAGATCATTAATCGCTAGATTGATAAACGAGTGGATTAAAAAATTTTTCCGTCCGCCCCAAATAATCAAATAATCAGGATATTCTAACATGAAAAGTATTTCATTTTTCAAAACATGATTCATGTATATACTGTAACCAAATTGCGTTGAACCATTAACGTATCTCAGGTAAATATCACTATGAAGCGGAAACTGATCTTATATTGGAAATGCGTAACTCTCATCAGAAATGCAATTATAAGTGTGAGATTTCTGAAATTTTCATCTTTGGTTGCCTATGACAATTACTCATTGAAATGCGAAATCAAGAATTAATAAGAAGAAGGTCTCGAGTCTGCCAATGGAATAGCGCTATTCATACAAGGTGCCAAATCGAGGTATGGAATGTCAAGATGCTTCCCGTTGCCCAATCTGTACACCCCCTCAACGCAGGTTGTGGGAGAACGCTCGTCATTAAGGTTCAACTTCTTTATCCACCAATAATGCCCCCCAACCCCCTTTTTCTTTCTCTGCGATTCCATGTATGATTATACAATTTTTCCTAGACTCAGTTTCTAGGACATCCATGCGATTGTTGATGTTAACGAATAGGTCTTTGATATGTGACAGAAGAAGGATCTTCTTGGATTTTTCCAGACTTATCGATGGAGTTCCTCTTAAAAGAGAAGTTGTAAAACTTCTAATGTGGATCGGGGCGTTTCTCAGCCGTAGAAAATTTCGGGTTCACCTAGGGTAGTAGGGATAGTGATCGACACCTTAAGCGTACACTGAGAGAAGTATTCACTTGATATTATCGATCATGCGTTAAAGTTAATAAATCATTTATTGGCCAAATGGACAAATAAGTATTTCTTTCATGGAAATAAAGAATTTATTTGAGTTTTCGCAAATCACCTTCACTCAATATTATATCACATTTATTTATGAATAATAACATTCAATAATACCGAATAAAGACGCATTACACTGAAATAAATATATTTAGTAATAATTAACAAACTGCATGAATTATGAATGAATGTTAACGTCTGATAGCAAAATTGAAAATTAATGGCTTTGCAGACGGAATTGAATTCTGGAATAATGACCAGACCGTGCAGGATTTGAACCTGCGACTCTCGAAATACTAGTCCAACGTGCTAACCAACTGTGCCATTCGGAAGGTTGAAAGTTTTATCTGATCTTCGGTTGGCGACTCTCCCAGAATTCGATGTTAGTTTGTTAGTTTTAATTCTTCATGAACTATGACGCTCGTGAAGAATTCTTTGGGGAGTTAGGGTTGGAAGGGGAACTCATTCGCTATCGGTGGTCATCGATGATTCGATTTTTACCTTTCATCCGATTGCGTCATTCGCGATTTATCGCCAGGAGTCGGGTAGTTGAATCTACCGACCACCGAACAATGTTAACTAGCCAAGATGACTGAAACATGTCAAATGCGGTTTGTTCATTGTTAATAAATCCTGTATTTTGAGTAAACATATCGTGGAGTGGTGGAAGTTTAGAATCATTTAGTAATAGAAACCAAACGTTCGTTTATTACCAAATGAACATATGTTTTCAATTAATATATCTTATATTAGAAGAGAACTGCAGTTTAAATGAAATACATCATACCCAAATATATTAAATATTAACAAATACCGTGTAAATAAATATTTCGTTATATATGAATGAATTCTTTCAGAGGCAAGATCTGTTAGTTAATAAATAAATTAAAGATTAATAAGTGGATTTGTCTGTTAATGAATAATCTCGAAATAAATACTTTATTGATAAAAACAAATTTATTTCTCTCAGTGTATTGAATCTTTCAAATGGGGATTTCAATTTGTAATTTTCTCGCCAAAACATGGAGACCCTGATAAAACTACAGTTCGATAATGCTTTTTTGGTATACACTCAGTACTTTTGATATATCTTGTTTGAAAATTGAAAAAGAATGAGTTTTTTCCGACGTTACGAATCTTATAGTGATTGACATACTTCGACAATTATTATTGACATACAAAATGATAGTCATTGACATCGCTCATATCATTCGCATACTCGCATACATTCTGGTTCCAAGAGGTAGAACAAACGAATAATGAAAAAGTCGGAGACTTTTGATATAAACAATGGGAGAATAATAAACAAAGATACACATTTATTCTTACTGTGTATTTAAATGTTTTTCTTTGCATGTGGCGCAGGTGAATTTTCTTTCTTTTATTTGAGTGTTTAGAAGGCATCTTCGATGGTATGCGCTTCTACATGATGATGAACATCGTATGCCAGCATTATTTTTAGTAATTTTGTTGCAGCAGATGGAACAATATCCGGAAAATACAGAGGTGTTTTCTACAAAAGCATCTTCCTCTTGTTCTAAATGGGTAGCAACTAAGTATTCTTCATTCTCTATAATTAGCATTTCGGCATTATCCTTCACACTCACGGTATCTACTGTGGATGTGCTCGGTTTGATCACTGATGACATTATATTCGATTTATTTTTTGGTGTTTTATTCCTTATAGGTTTAATCAAGCATTTCATTCTTTTCTTCTCTTCGGCATCCATTCTCGCTTTGAGCCTTAGGCATTTCTTCTGTTCTGCAACACGTTCTTTTTCCTTCTTTTCCATTATTTTCTTTTCTTTAATTCCTTTCCACGTGGCAGATGTTATAACGAATGGCAGTTTCTCCGGATTTGTTTTGCGTTTTCTCTCAGGAGTTACTAGCCATTGTAATATATTGTTTAACATATTTATATTTTCGTTGTTATAGTTTTCGAGGATCATCTGAAGATTGTCAATATCTATATTTTCCGGGATATTTTCTTCCTCATATATCAGTTCCTGTTCTTCTGTAGTTTCCAATCTCTCCTCAAAATCCTGGGTTTCGTCGAAAATGAGATCATTTCCGAGTTCCCACTCGCGATGTGTATTTCATTCTCGCTGTTCATTTCCGTATTCATTTCTAGAATTCGTTCTGGTTCAGGTACATTATGTTCTTCTGTTAGATGTTTAATAATATCATCTAAGCATTTCAAATACTTGTTTTTGAATCCTTTTCTTCAGTTGCCAATTCTCTCAAGGTATCAGCACCAATTATTTGTTTTAACATATATAAGTCAAGTGTCTTATTAGGTTCAATAGTATCCAAGTCCATATTCACCATCATTTGCTCCTCTACTGCAGGTGCTCCATCTCTACCTAAACATTTGGAATAATCTATAGCATCGGGATTCCCCGGATAGAGGCCACAAGCTCTGAAACCATTACTAATGGTGCTTTTGTTGAGGCATCTTTCAATTGTAATTTTTAGGATGGGAGCGAATCGTTCTTTGGTCAAAGCTTCTGTAGGATCACACCACGTTTCCAGGCGGTTTTTATTGGTTGAAAAGCCGCGACATCAGCTGGTTGCAAAATTCTTGTGGAATTAGGGTATGACGATATTAGAATTATTCCTAAATCGGAATATAACTGTCTCAATCGGTAGGTCAAATGTGTAGCATGTCCATCTACGAAGTAGATAATCGGAAAAACAGTTCCTTTATTTTTCAAATAGGGATATATGTTGGCGACATATTCATAAAAACACTCAGCTTTCATCCAGCCATTGTCTGAAAGCCCATAGCCCCAGTTATCAGGTAAACTCTTCGCAATTTCAGCAGAACGTCTTTTATTCGGGTATATTATCATTGGAGGTATGATGTCTCCATTTGCCCCAAAAGTAAACATTACTGTTAGGTTCGATTTTGCCTGACCTATGTCAATTTCGTAAACATTTCGGGCTCCTTTAAGTGCAACTACTTTATTTTCTTTTGGGCATAGCAAAAAACATGTTTCATCCTCATTAAATACTCGAGAAGAATCTTTCAATATCTCGAAATATCCTTCCTCCATTAAGTATCCTTCAATATTGTTGAACCATTTTCTTAGGTCGTTTCCGCTCACATTGGCATTAGCTTGGGTCAATGCTTCGGATGTCCTTAAACTAAGTATAGGATGACGCCTTAAAAAAGCTTTGAACCAACCATCACCAGGCATATTATCACGAAAAGGATTAGGCTGGGGATTCTTGTCGAGAAAGTGTTTTACGCTTTCTTGAATATCCCCCTTTCGGCGTGGAAAACCTTTCTTGTGATTGGATAGAATCCAGTCTACTAAAGTATCTTCTTCTTTTTCGTTAAGGACTGGTAAAGGTCCTGGATCTATCTTTCGGAATTTATCTCTCATACGACATACCAAAGTGGTACGAGGAATTCTAAATTTTTTTGATGCAGCTCTCTTCGACATTCCATCTTCTTTTGCTCGTAGAGCTTCCTTCACTGCATCTTCAGAATATTTTTTTTATAAGCCTCACAGGTATTTTTCTTTACTTTCGGCATGGCAGCTGAAACAATTTCACAAACTTGTATTGTCAATTTTCAAGACAACCATATTATCCGAAACGATTCTGATCTAATTGAGGTATATCGTAAATCCTGATCGATTATTAATTGATTCTTCATCTTCTTTGGATTACACTAACACCTAGTGGCCCATTGTTCATCCGCAACCAGTATAAGAGACTCAGACCCTACGACACGACGACCAAATGTTTCGAGTCAACAAGAAGGACTCCATCTCACCATAGAAATAGAGATCAGACAGTTGGTCCCATCTTAATATATCCTGTTCATTCGAGCATTTCGGCCGTCGTCGCGCCCGAATGTTAGATGCCCCTTCTGAATTAAGCTGCCCACACACTCATGCAGCTTAATTCAGTGAGGACATCTCCTGAAATATAACTCCTGAAAATGCCAGACACTCGAACTGGCGAAACGTCGAGAACTAATCCACGACGACGGCCGAAATACTCGAAAGAACAGGTTATATTGAACAATGACCGCAAAAGCCTCAACCAATTCATGGTCCCATCTTATTTAAATTTATTGAACCGGTGGCTAGTTAATTCACCAGTCAACAGTCTCTCCT
Source organism: Hippodamia convergens (assembly GCA_038502775.1). Taxonomy (NCBI): domain Eukaryota; kingdom Metazoa; phylum Arthropoda; class Insecta; order Coleoptera; family Coccinellidae; genus Hippodamia; species Hippodamia convergens. Next base: position 48,536 of record JAVSIQ010000895.1, read on the forward strand.
CAAGAGGCAGGAATTCTTTGACCTAAGTCAACTAAGACCAGAGAAAGGTCTCTCAATAAGAAGAATCGACTGACTGAGATCCATTTGCACCATCGTTCCTTAAAGTTAAGGATCCCTTAAATATTGACAGTTGCACGACTGTCACCCAAATGGAATTCTTACGTAAGGGACCTTAGAATATAGAACAATATTTTATTATCTATGTAGGGACCCTTTAATAGTTCTATCTAGTGATATTTCAGTTTTTCATGTTGTTTAACTTCACCCTAGTTCAATAAAGCATTTTCATTGGCTGGCCGGATAGAGATGACTGTTGTCATTTCCTTAACCTAGCTTAACTGTCATTTTGACGATTTCATACTAGTTGAAATTTCAAATTTTTTCCTATAATTTCATAGAAAACAACGAATGTTCAGTCAGTTTGATAAAGTATTCTAGGTTATAATCCCATCCTTAAATTTGAGGTTAGGTTTAAGGATCGAAACGTCACTTAAATATTTAAGGAACGATGGTGCAAACGGATCTAAGACCTCTTTCCATACCCCATTTAGATGAAAATGCTCATTATAGCCATCTGCTGAAGAAGCTCTCTATAGTTGTACGATAGATGGAAAGCGACAGATCCGGACCCACAGAAGCTGATCGTGTCCGCCGCTTCACGATCACGTTATAACTATCAAAAAGTTTCAGGAACTGAGCAGCATTTAGAGCTTTCCTATATTCTCCAACCAGGTAAAAGATGACCTTTGTCTCGAAGAGGAATTTTGGTGTTTCCTGATATTTCAATATAATGTGTTTAGCGGAGTTATCTCAATAGATATTCCCTAGAATGCAGTCAAGGACATACCACAGTTCCGACAGTATTAAAAAAATTCTTACCTAAGGAGTTAATTTGAAATAGGGCCCCACAATCCCAACAACAGTCCTACTGAACCACTCACTGCCGTCGGTGAACCAAGTGGGAACTTCAGGTACAAGTGGACTGTTTTGATTTGACCTTATATCTCTATCAGCATCAGAGGTATTTACTGAACTATAGTGATTGACACCCTCCTGAAAAGAGTCATTGACATGGTGTCAACCAATGTTTAGTCTATCCAGAAGAAAAAGAACACAATAAAAATATAATCACTTTTATGCTGACTTTCAAAATAAGCAATGGGCTCGAATATCCAAATTTGATGTTTCTTTATTGACACGGCATGTCCATGACTGTTTTGAAGTGAAAAAACAGGACAGTTATTGACATACGATTTCATTAGGAAATAAACATCATTGAAGGGTTTTTTCACATCAATATCTAATCTTTGAAACCTTTAAAATACCGAAAGACTTCTTCCATATATATGAGATACTCGAAACTATGAAAATTCTCGAAAATGTGCAGTCACTCACCTTAGCAAATCGTTACGGTTTGACACCGACTGACATTACTGCGGAATTTCGTGGAAATATCTTACTGTTGTCTGAGCAGGACGCCAACTTATAAACTAAAACTCGAACCGAATGAGAATCGAACCTTCTTGCATACGTGGTGACAAATAGAATGGCCCTAGTTAATACCATTATGTTATTATATCGGATTAAGTGTGTACGGTGTTAATCACTATCGGGATGTCAACGACTATACCGTTTACTCTAATGACTGCATCACAGAACCCAGACTCGTATACAGCGGCGTTCCCCAGGGGACCGTTAGGACCTTTTCTGTTTTTATTATTCAATGAAGATTTGCCACTTATCCTTAGGTCGTCATGCTCTGAGTTTGCGGAAGACACTAAGCTTCATAATAATGCTGACTTACAACGTGACTTTGATACTGTTTCTGAGTGGTGTAAAGACTGGCTGCTTTCTCTGAATCCGGACAAATGCTGTATGTTACATATAGGAAAGAGGAACCCGAAAAATACTTACACTTTGGAGAGGCATCCACTCTTGGCAACTGATCACCATGATGACTTGGGTCTGACTGTGTCGGACGATCTTACCTGGTCCAGACATGTCCAAAAAACAACGGCCAAGGCGAAGAGGGTGACTTATATAATCTCAAAGGCCTCGAATAAGTGGGATCCCGATGTTTGTAGTCAGATTTACTCATCGTACATCCGGCCAATTCTCGAGTTTGCGGGTTCGGTATGGTATGGCGCCCCAATCGATGGCGACATGGATGAACTGGAGGCTGTTCAGAGGTTATCAACTCGAATTCCTTATGGCTTCAATCGTCCTATCTATGAGGATCGACTCCGAATATTTGGCTTGAGTACTTTTATAGACCGACGTTTGAGGGGTGACCTGATTGTGACTTATAGAGCCCCACATAATGAATTTGGAATAGATTCAAACTTAACAGGAATCAATTGCGGAGTCATCACTATAAGCTGCACCAAGAAAACTCGACTCCTCGTCATATCTTCTTATCCAACAGAATTTTTGATGCCTGGAACCGTTTGCCCTAGGAAATCGTGAAAGCCTCGACATTGAATAGTATCAAAAACAAATAGGACGCCTATTGCGCGAGGCAAGAGGTGCCGGCAAATGTGTGATCTGTGTGTGATAGATAATGATTATCTTCTCGATTTCATATCTGTGTACTGCCAACTTATTTAATGTAAATTTGTGAATTTAGAGCTCTTGATAGGCTTCGCCTTAGCTGCAATTATCCTGTCATAATAATAATAATGAAATCAGGAGAGTCTTCCGGGCTTATTGGCCGTGGTCTATTAGGAATTATTTCACCTTACGTGTCGCCCACAACTGCGGTAGGCATCTTCAGAGGATTCTTGGTCTTAGATTGTAACTCGACCGGTGAATTTCCGATAGTGATGCTGGATTCCCCACTTATACCCTGACCCTGAAGATGCCTACCGCAGTTGTGGGCGAAACGTTAGGTGAAATAAGTAGGAGGCGCAGCATATATTTTCGTATCATTGTCGAACATGAAGACACACGACTTTACTTGAGTAGGCAATCCGGATTTATATAAAAGAAATAAAAGGGATCTCAATACCTTTCCCTGGAATACACCACTTGCGCTCCAAGATGCTCTGGTTTAGTCAGTAAACGTCTAAATGGAACCATGTCGAGAGCCCGGAAAAAGTCCGGGTCAATAACGACTATGGAACACAGAACCTTCGTCCAATATCCAGGACACCTGAGAAGATTTGACATGACTGATCTAGCAAGAATGCAGGAAGGCGAAACTCAGAATTCCAGATTTTATTATATTTTTACATAAGATAATGGTCCTATGGATCTGTGATTTGCTGCAGATGTTTTACAACATTTTTTGAGAATCGGTGTCTTCGATGTACAGAGCCTTTTTCATGGTAAAGTAAATATAAAATGAAAAATCAAGAACCTGAACATCAAGTTCAACTCACTGAATAACAAATTGAAGGAGTAGGGTGTCAGGCTGAAGAAAAATTACGTAAATTTATAGCCCCACTTTAGGGGTACAAATTGTGTGTGGTTAAAGGTAAATTGTGTACGGTTATGATTCAATGCTAAATGCCCCAGCTAGTCAGAACATCAAACCACCTTACATTTTTATGAGGTAGAATGAGATAATATGCGTCTACTGTGGCTAATGATAATCAAAACTGGAAAAGTCGAGATTTATTCCTCTCTGATAACGATGGCTATTTACAATATCTACTATTACAAATTGAAACATCAAAACATGAGGACAAGGATATCTACAATTATGAACAATTCGTTAGTTAATTCATTCATGAGCGTTCTTCGTTCTTAGTTCACTTTTTTCATTTGAATAATTCCAGGTAAGGGAAGTGATTATCCCTCGACTTCTTCCAGAGTTGAGACGCTGTAGACCTCCAGTTCTTTTCCAACTAGAATGATCAATCTTGGACCTCCCACAGCTCTTCCAAAGCTGAAATTCTTAAATCTCCAGAAAGACGTTGTAATTCCTTCATGAAGAATGGCGTTGCAGGAGGTGAAGGTTTAATTCACTCCAAAGAAAAGTGTTGAAGATCTGATTCCCTTCAAAGAAGAGTGTTGAAGGTTTGGTTCCCTCCAAGAAAATGTTGAAGGTCTAACTTCCTCCAAAAAGTACTGAGGGCTCAGCTCCATCCAAAAAGGTGTTGAAGGTTTAGCTCCCTCTAAAAAGGCTATCAAAAGCTACCGTCTAACAGAGAGATCGCAACCAAATCCAAAAATATATTTACTGATATTATTTCCTAGACAAAATGTAAGTAAAATTATCAAATATTGCTATGCCGCGAAGAAACTACAATTATTTGACAACATTTTGCCTATATCTGAGATCTTTGGTGATTTGGTCTAATGTGCTCCCCATTCCCCTACCTAATACGAATAAACTCTTGAAGTCGATGCGAATTTGACCTATGTACCTATACATTATACAAATGTGAAAGAGAAAAGATTTCTACAGCTATGAAATGACCTATCAGTTAGAACAAACAATACCTCATGCAGTGGTAAAATAAAAATGTATCCTCAACTTCACCAATATTTGTGTATAAGGCGAATTGATAAAAAAAATATTTCAAAAGATGTCGAAACTCAAAATAGAAAGTAGAAGACACAATTGTTAGATTCTCCACTCCGCAAATTGAGTGTGAGAAGACTTTCTAGTCGGTACCTGATCAAATTCCGGAAAAAAAAGGGCAGGAACAAAAACATTCCAAAATTAAATGAAAAACGAAAAAAACCAAATTCAAAGACGAAAATATTACTTTGAATATCGAGCAAATACTTCTTTTCCTAGTGTTAGCTTGGTCAATTTTTTACAGAAAAAACTTCAAGCGAATATCTTGAAAACCTATAGTATTTTAAAAGAAAAAGGTCAGGAACAAAAAATTAAATCAAATCAATCAAAAAGCGATAAACCAAACCAAGAATAAGTATAACTCGAGTAATGCGTTAGCTCCATACTAATAACGATGTATCGTAGTCTATGAAGGGTATGAACTGGTAATTGCACAACTGTTGGAGTTTCTCAACCTTGAAAATTAGGGAAAGTAAAAATTCAAAACATAAAGTTCATTTCAGCGGGAACATCTCCTGAAAGTATTACTCCTGAAGACGCCAGACAAACGAGATGTTGTCCACAACGACGGTCGAAATGCTCGAAACAACAAGTGACAGTGTCCGACATAATTTTTTCCCACTGAGCTGTGTAATACAGATTCCTCCTTTAAGTTTTTAGTTCTTCAATAATTATGGTTACCACGGAATCCAATGTTGGTGACTACAATATGTATAAAGTCACTGTATTTTGGGAGAGACCCATCTGTTCTCCGATGTGATGCCAAAAATTTTTGTTTCATCAAAGTTGAATTCATGTCCAGTTTCTTTTTAATGTTCGACAAAGGCAGTTGGATTTTTTTTAATTAAAAAGTTTTCAATATCATTACGATGTTCATAAATTCTCTGTTTCAACTATCTATATTCAACTATTCTATATTCAAGATGGGGTCGACGAGTGAAGACGACAGTGAAGTAGAGAGCATTAAAAGTGGAAAAAGTACGGTTTCTTTGAAAAACAATTATAAGTGCTGTGCTAAAAAGATGTGCAAAACACAAATATGCATAAATTGCTTTGGATTACACCATGATTCTTGCGTTAAAAAGAAAAATATAAAAATAGTTGATCATAAATTCATCGAGTGTTGTGACAAACTGCAAGACAAGAATCAAAAATTGAACAGGGAAGAAATTCTTGAGATCAAAATTGAATATCTGAGTAAGTTATTGTCAGAAATTTCAGAAAAGAATGAAATTCTGAAAGAAAATAACCAACTTCTAAAATTAAATAATCGATTGTTATTACAACAGTTAGAAAACGCTGGGGAAAAAATCGCTAAAAAAACAGAAACACAGTATGCAGATGCAGTGAAATCAAGCTGTCAATCTAATCCGACATTAGTTCCGAAAATAATAGTGCAAATGAACGATAAAGAAGGGACAGATAAACATAACCTCCAAACAATTGTACGACAAAATGAAAACAACCCATCACAAAAATTCAACAAGGATGATAAACATATCACGGAGATTAATAATACTGAGACGTCTTCTGATTACATAGTCGTAAAGAGAAAACGAAATTTTAAGAAAAGGTTGGGAAGCGGAATTGCTACAGAGGAAGAGATGAAGAATGGTTTTTCAGGACCTGAAAGGAAGGTATGGCTCAATATATACAGAGTAAATAATCATGATACACCTAATATGATAGAAGCCTTCGTTAAAAAGAAACCAGAATTCGAAAATGTGAACATTACAGTATCTGAATTACAAACAAAGCCAGGTCAGTTGAAGAGTTTTTGTGTTACAGCTCCACTCTCCAAGAAAGATACGATGTATGATCCTACATTTTGGCCACCTAACGTGGGAATCAAAAGGTTTAAATTCGAATTACATAAGAAAAATGAGGCAGGAGATTTTTTATTACATCCAAGATCGCCAGGGGAGATAAGCACAAAGGTGAAATAGTAGAAAACAAACGAAAATCACCTAACATCAGTTTGATACACCAAAATTGCCAGTCAATAGGCAACATCTTAAACCAGTTAGAACACCAATTGCAAAATCACAAAGATTGTAAAATATTATGTCTCACTGAGCACTGGAAGTCAGTGGAACAAATAAATAGTATAGCAATTCAGGATTTCAAGTTGATGTCAAGTTTCTGTAGACCACTAGGAAACCATGGAGGAACTGCAATATTTTTTCACATGTCTATCAATGGAAAACATAGAACTAAATTGAATAAAATCTCAATATGTGGGGAATTTGAATGTGCTGCGGCAGAATGGTGTACAAAAAATGCAAATGTGATAATACTCTCTATATATAGACCACCTAATGGTAACATCCAATTATTTTTCTCAAAAATGGAACAAATCCTTGAAAAATTACACAGAGAAAATAAATCACTATTAGTTGCAGGTGATTTTAATATAGAGATGGGAAGCATAAATAAACATGGATCTGAATTGCTACACTTAATGAGTTCGTTTAATCTCAAACCAACCATAGACAACTACACCAGAGTTACCGATAAGTCAGGGTCATGCATAGACAACATTTTCACTAATATAGAAAACTGGAAAAGCACTATTTTTGACATGCATGTATCAGATCATAAAGCTCAGAAGATTTCATTCTATACTGATTATCCCACAGAAGAAGTTGTTAAATATTCCAGATATTATGGAAACGAGCAAAAAAACATCATTTCTAAATAAACTATGTGAACAAGACTGGAAATTGGTACATGAAATTGAAGCATATAGAGTGAATGATCAATGGAATATTTTTATGGCAAGTTTCACAGGAATATTTAATGAATATTTCCCAAAGAAACCATCAGTCAACAGGAAACATAAACATCAATATAGAACTAAGGAAATTGAGGACATGAAAAAGAAATTAGATATTTTGCTGATGTTGAGTACGCAAAATAGGGCAAATATGGAAAACTATAAGAGACAAAAAAAGGAATATGATGTAGCATTGAAAGAACAAAAAAGATTATACTATGAGAACAGAATAATTAAATCAGATAACAAGGGCAAGACAATGTGGCAAATTTGTAAAGAGCTAACTGGGAATGTCGGAAAAATGGAAAACTGTCAGGTTGAGGGAAATGCAGAGGATGTAGCAAATAATTTCAACCAACATTTTAATCAAGCAGTAACATCCCTGTTGGAAAACTTAACAGCAATTCCAATTAATTACTCACACATGATAAATGTTGATAGAAGCTTTTATTTAAAACCAACAACAACTATTGAAATAGAAAATTTATCAAAATCAATCAAGAACAAATTCAGCAGTGGAGATGATGAAATCCCCACAGTGATTATAAAGCTATCTTTACCTGCAGTCAGTGATATACTTGTTTACATCATAAACAACTCTTTCAAATATGGTATTTTCCCTGACTCCTTGAAGCTTGCTCTTATAAAGCCAATTTTCAAGAAAGGTGATCCAGAACAAATGAGCAACTACAGACCAATCAGCCTCCTACGAGGATTCTCCAGAGTTTTTGAACTTCTTATTTGCACCAGATTGACAGAATATTTCAAGCTAAACAACATCTTTACGGACACTCAACATGGTTATCTACAGGGACGATCAACACAGACTGCAATTTTGGAATTCATCCGTTATATCATGGATTTATTGGAAAATGGTGAAATGGCAATGGGTATTTTCCTTGATATATCCAAGGCTTATGATTCCCTCAATGTTGACTTCTTAATGAATAACTGGAACTATATGGAATAAGAGGAAATGCAAAGGAATGGCTAAGATCCTTCTTGTCTAATAGAAGACACAGAGTTACCATCACAAAAAGCAATCAATATGCAAAATCAGGAATTCTATCAACCTCAATAGGAATTGCACAGGGAAGTGTGGTGGGTCCATTATTGTTCATAATATGCCTCAATGACTTGAGTAAGATTATACAAAGCACTGAAGGAAATATAATTAATTTTGTGGATGACACTAACTTGATGGTGGGTGCTGGAAACATGCAGCAGTTAATATCTAAAGCTGAGAATATATTCTCATCTTCTAAATTATGGTTTGATCAAAATAGATTAATTTTAAACAATACCAAAACAAAAATAGTTATATTTGATACAAATAGGTCTAAAAAAGAAAAAGCTGAAAATGTCAACTTGGCTCATTTTGGTTTTGATGTATCTGAGTCAGTTAAATGTCTTGGTGTTTGTATGGATCAATTTTTGAATTGGAGACAACATACTGAAAATTTGTCAAAAAAATTGAGTCAAACTTGCTTTGCCCTAAGATCATTATCAAATTGTATGAATGAAAGTACAATGAGAGCAATGTATTTTGGTGTCTTTGAATCGAATATAAGATACGGTATTATTTTTTGGGGAAATAGGGAAAATTTAGAAAAAATATTTTTAATTCAGAAGAGGGCAATCCGCATTGTTTACAAGTTGGGATATAGGGAATCTTGTAGGGGTCTTTTCAGAAACCGAAACATGTTGACAGTCTTTGGTCTTTATTTGTATGAGTGTCTTATGTTTTTTCACAAAAATAAAGAAAAATTTACAAACGACAATGTAAACACAATTTATAATACACGTACATTGAATTACAACTTTCCTATACATAGACTAACATTAACTGAGAGAACTCCTGCTTATATGTGTATTAGAATTTTTAATAAACTCCCTAATGAAATTAAATGTGTTAGTGTATATAATATGTTTAGAGTTAAGGTTAAAAATTTATTAGTTGGTATGGAACCATATAATTTGGCTGATTACTTTTTGTAATCTTGTGACGTCTGTAAGTATTTGAAATAAAAGATATTGTTATTGTTATTGTTATCTACCTGTCTGACCTATATAACATCCCGAGCATCCTCCACATGGTATCTGATACGCAATGTTAGAGATGAAGTCCTTTTCCGTTTTTGATTTTAAACGAGAAAAAAAAGAGTGAAGGGTATTTTCACTTTTCTGAGCAATTCTTACATCTTCTAACTTGCTTTCAACCACATATTTGATCCTTTGAGACAGGGTATTTATGAAGGGGATCTTGAAATATTTTTTGAATGACAGTCACAGATACATTTCTTCTCAACACCTTTTTGATCAGAGATAAAGGGAAATTATTTCTGAGAAGTAATTCACGGATATATTTTTCATTTTTCTAGTGGAATTCAGGATCTGATATTTTTCTACTTCGACATTCAAAGTTGTTGATTATATTTATTTTTTGCTGAAATGGATGTTGTGAAAAAAATCCAGATATCTTTCAGAAAATGTTGGCTTATGATACCAGTCAGTTTTCAATGAACTATCATCGAGAATTTTTTATTTATTCAAATAACTTTCACATTTAAGTGTGAATCTGTACCTTTCTCTTTTCTGACATTGTATGTTTTTTCTAGAGCCCTGATGATGCAAAAATAAATTTGCGAAACGTTGGCCATTACATAAAGTGATTCATTAATTCTCCTACGTTCCCTTACCCCAACAAAAAAAAAAACAGCAATATATTAGATAATTTTTTTTAACGAAAATTTAAATGAATAATGATTAAGATTAGATGCTTCTGAATTGACATCTCTTCATTTTATTGTTATTCATCGATATCACACGTTTTTCATGTTAAATCGGACAATAGGCTGCAGTGGTCTGAAGTGATTGATTGTTATACCACTTTCCAGAAGATCCATTCGCCCAATAGTTCGTGAAATGTTGACAATTGCAACGAAGCACATTGTATGTGAACCTCCTTCCTACCCATTCATTTGCTCGAGCAATTGTTTCTTGTCTAGATAGTGACCCCTTTCCGGTATTCTCACATTTAGATCTGTTTATGCCATACAGAAAATCCTGCTGATGAATATCCTCGATTCGACCATCATCTGCGAACGGAAAAATTAATATTGTAATAGAGCCTTCGATTTCAATTAATGTAAACAGTTCCATTTCATTTGATATACTGAAAAAAGAGGTTCCCGGAAACGTCTAATTAACCTGCCTGATAAGCTATTAACTCCTTTTAAGAGCCGTCATTTTGATATTTCAAAACTTTTTGCAGAATCTACTGACTGTGGGGTGTCCAGGACTGAAAAATTCTAAGATTCAAACGTCAAAAAATTTACTTTTCGTATGATTTTCTCAAACATTTCGGTGTCTATGTTTTCGCTTTTTTCATCTATAATGAATATTGTCGAGGAATATATTTTATACAACTTTTGTTCCGAAGTTTTTTTTTACTTCAAGATCCAGAACAGTGAGCAAACAGTGTTTTATCATCACATTTTTGGGGGGGATATCCAACGAAAATCTTCCAACTGGACATTGAAATAACAGGAATCCGTAATACATATTATGATATAATATTTGTTTCCGTTAAAAAAATTCAAAATGATGAATTTCAACTGTGTGACTAGTAATTAACTTTTTTTTCCATCTACCGAACATTCAATTCAGTGGATTTTATGGAGTTTGTTTTTTTTTCATGAGGAGTATCTTGATGTTGCTTGAAACTTTGAGAAACACTTCTTATTTGTTTCTTGAGATTTGTAGCTTTTCTTCATTTTATGGAATCTGGGAGCGAAGGCACGGCTCATCTTCACCAGAGAAAATATTTTTTGTGAAAAATCTACTATTCTCATTCTGTGGAAGGAGTAAATATCGGGTATTGAAGTGATGAGGTATTAAATTTTTCAATTACACATTATTCAATAATGCGAGTTTCTTTATTTTATGTAATCGTTTTTTCGTGAGGAGTATGTTTGAAACACACATTTTGATTCATTCTTTAATTAAGTTCAGTTTGATTCTTTGGTGTATCTCAAAATTTAGAGCTTCATAAACAAGATATTTTTCACAAAGAAAGCACATTTCAAAAAATATAGAAATATATAGGATTGAATGTTAATTACTTACCACTTTGAAGAGATTCTTAATATTGAAACTGCTCATCCCTAACATGGGCCCATTTCACAGAATGAAAGGAACAACACTTTCAGAAAATATATTTCGTTTGGTAAAAATGAGCCTTAATTTCGCTTACAGATTTCATGAAATAAAGGAAAGCTACATAACTAGGGAATGAAACAGAAAATATGTGTCATAAATGAAGATAGTTCTTGAGAAAAAACAGATTCTCAATATAGTTGGATACGTTTTTGACTCAAATCAGTCATATTGAAGAAACAAATTTTGAACAATTTTTTCCAATTCGAGTTGGCGATCTCGAACTCTTTGCAATTAGTTTTTGGAATTGAGGATATATTTAGTGTATTGAACAATATTTCTTGTGATTTTCGATATTTTGTTGTCACTATCCATAATTTTCAATCACACTCATTGTCCGTCGTGCATTTTATGTTCATACATTTTTTTATTATTTTTCATAAGGCACCACATTTGAATTTATTTACATATATTTTTAATGAACGAATAGCGTATATACCTTATGATGATTTTTCATATCTGAAAGTAACAGCTTCAATTTTTGATAGCAGATGGTTGTTTATGACACAGTCCATGCGACGTAGCTGAAAAATTTACAACTATACTCCATCCAAGGAGAAGAGATGGCGCGTCAAAACAACAAGGCGTGGCCAGATTCATCAGAATTTCAGACGGAGAAAGCACTAAACGACAGCCATTGGAAATATTCATAACCCTATGGGCGCACATTTAGTTGTTTACTGGCGCTATCGCTTCTCGATAGATGGACTATAATAGATACCTAATTCTTGATACCGCATCTCTTCCAACACTTGATGGTAAAAATATTGGGTTAAAAACCATTTGTTATCAAGTACTGATTGCAAACTTTTTTTTTTAATTCAGATTCATTCGTATTTCATAACTCTCTAGGAATTATGTATTTCAATTGCTTTGAAATTTCACCAAATGCTGTGAAATGTTTCGGAATTTTTTCCAACTGCTTTGAAATTTTGCCAACTGCTTTGAAAATTTTCCAACTCCCCCCTTGGGCCCGTTGCTGTTTATTATTTGAACTCAGTCGGTAGTCGTGTTCAAATAAATGTCCTTCAATGTTTAAAAAATGCTAATGAATATGTATTGACAAATATTTATTATATTCATTCATTTTATTTCAACATTTTCTCTTACACCAACCTGTTGGTAAGTAAATGATGATTAAGGGAAACATATTCATTATATTCCGATCCCAAATAACAAAAATTAATTTTTAATACATGTTCTTATCATTCTACCCATTCTCGATCGATGAAGTTGAAAATATAGATTATAGATTCATCACAACACTGCAAGTTACAATTTCAATGTTCTTCTCATAGTCGTCGTTAACGATATTTGTTTTCAGGTCTCTCATATGGTGCGAAGCATTTCAACAAACTTTGTCATTGCACTGACCACAAGCTGAAGAGCACTGCAACCCCCTTTTCTTATACCCCTTTTAGCTGATCCTTTGAAAATGAATTACATTTTTTTCTCCTGAATGTTTGGGTTTTCAGAAAAACTTATGGAAATGAAGAAGTTAGTATATGAATTGGGCTTTCCAGCCATGTTTTTCTGAATTGAAACTTCTCATTCAAAATTTTACCCATTCTGAGCAGTGCTGAGAAAATTCAAATATGTGTAATTTCATTGACGAGTTACACAGGGTTTACGAAGTTCGACGGCCTATTAGACATTTCTGGAGAACTAGACCTATCTGAAATCTGAAAATTATGATTATAATATCCTTTGACATTATCTTTCTGTTTTTTAATTTCTAATTTTGTTTGAGTGTTAAATTTTAAATATGTTTTCATCAAAATCCTTCTCTATTCCAATTCTAAATTACTTAGGCACAAACAATTTTTGTATATTTGAAGTCAAACATTGTAGTACTATTGTACATCTCGAGAATTTTGAAGGACTCGTCAAAAGGTGTTCCAAGCGTCAAAAATTGACATGTGGGAAAACTATCATTATTTTTCTTCGCATAATCCAACGCAATCATAAAAATAGGGTTCTGATTCTAAAAACGAAGGTTATAGGCCAATTTTGATTCTAATTTTTGACCCCACTTTTTTAACATTTTTGACTTGTTTCTCAAAATTATAGATTCTAGAGATGTATAATATTTCTACAGTCTTCGATTTCAAATATTTGAAAGTGGTTTGTGTTTAAGTAATTCAGAATAGGAATAACAAACATAATTCCGAATGCTTTTGTCTCCCTCTTTTCCTCAATTTTTTTCAGATATTTCTAAAACTATATAGATGAATGCAACGTTTTCAATGATGATTTATTCAAAATTTAATACTCCGAAATCAATAAAAAAAAATTGTTTTTTATACCCCTGTATAAGTGATATTGGTCAGGAACATTTCAACTCAGTAGATAATGTCGAACAATAAAATACCAATTTTCAGATTTCCAATAGGTCCAAATTCTCAGGAACGTCTAATAGGCCTTCGAACTTGGTTCACCTTGTATTCAAGTTTCATTTTTTCATCATCATCATCAATGGCACTACAACTCAAGGTGAGTCTTGGCCGCATTTTTTTTCTTCTCCATTCTTGTCGATTTTGTGGTGCTAGCTCCCATTGTGTTACACCCAGTCTCTGCAAATCACTGGTCACTGTGTCTTTCCGCCGTTTTTCTATCCTCAGGTCTTTCCCAGAATGCTGTATTGAGGAGTCTTTCATCTTTTGACTTCGTTTCTTCAGCTCAATATAATTTTTTTTTACTTTTTGAAAACTGTTACTTTTCCGAAAAGAGCATTTTCAGAAACTTTTTTATCAAAAACCCACCTCGATTTTCTTGAAACAATAACTCCTTTTATTTTTTGGTTGTGATTAAAATACAACCGCATATCTCGTGCGAATGTAGAAAAAGGAATGATTATGCAATGATAGTTAATTTTGAAATGTTCAAACCTACTACCTAACCATGTTGGAAATGAGAAATAACGGAACAACAATCGATTACAATATAATATTGTTTTGCATACAATTACATACCTCCGTCGTTTAAAACTGTTATTACGTGTCTTGGTATATCACTTCCTATCATGTAATGCTTGAAGCCGAAAAAAACCAGCTGAACCAGCCAATTTGCACTTGATTATATCTCCTGGTTCCCACTGTAAGTCGTCTAGATTTTCTCCTCTACTATAACTCAAGAAGTTTATTATGACAAACAAGATCGCAAGTTTGGTACAAGCCATATTTCACTCAGAGGTAAAGATTTGAGATATCCAGAACGTTATACTCGTATTTATACACAAATAGGGGATTGATAAGAATTATAAACTGCCCGAACAAACTTGAGATGATACAGTGCCATTATTTCAAATAACTGTTTCTTAAGAGTTGAATAGTTCAAAGGGAGATCCAATTCAATGGTGGATGGATCAGTGGCAAACAAATGAGACGATGTTCTTGATTTGGCACACATTCTCAGAGTATAAACGGAAATTTCTTATATGGGAATCATGCTCCTCTGAAAGAATATCATCATTCATTCAAGGCTTCCTTTTATATCTTAATGATTTTCTTGATGACGAGGAAAACTTTGAACCATGTTTAATTGATTGATGGATTTTAACAATGAAGAATGAAAACAAATCATATTATCATAACTTGAAGTCACATGAAATCATGCTGTTCTTCACAAATTTTCATGCTTGGAGTAGAAAAAAGTAGAAAAGAGTAGAAAAATTTCAAAATTTCGCGATGCGATATTCTGAAAACGTAACGGTGAAAGTTTCGGGAGGTTTTATTTTTTTTGAGTAGTGTTAAATTCTGACTGGGTTTTTCCCGAATGAGAAATATTCAATATCATTCGAAAGATCAATTGCGAACAGTTACATAGTTATCATAAGGTCAAAAGAGTCAATTTCAAATTGAATTAATAATTGAGTCGATACTCTCTATATCCTTTAAAAAACAACTTTATATCTTTATAAACGCTCTATCTTTTATTTTGAGGGGGTTGAGGTTGAAAGTTCGAAATGAAATATCTTCTCGTCATGTGTGGGATTTTTTTCTGACGGTGAGATATTGATAAGATGCATGGAGACCGTTCATTGGAATATTTCAAGAAAAGATTCGAGATAATCACTCGAAATTTCATAGCTGAGTTTTGTCAGAGGAGATGAATACTTGGAAATAAGTTCAGATTCCTTCGACTCCCGGTTTCAACGGAAATGACACTCACATTCGTTTTATTTTAAAGTAATACCAAGTTTTTTTCATTGATGAAAAAATTCTGAGGTGACCAGAAAAATTTTTCAAATCCAATGATTTTAAGAGAACTTTCGAGTCGTTTTGAAATTTATTATAGTTCCCATTTATTATAGTTTTCATTTATAGCAAAATGACCGTTTCACGTTTCTTCAACTTTAAAAAAAAAAATCAGAAAATCTCGCTGAAAAAATTAGTAGTTTGTGAATTTGAGACATTGTGTAGTATGTACATTTTTCTTTACTTCAGTAGAAAGTTGGAAAGAGGTATAAATAAAACTTTCATGTAACCAGACTGAATGAAAAAACATTTAGAGAGCGAAAGACTTTATCACCACTATTAACGTTTACAAGAAAAAACCAATTACATTGTATGAATTTTGGTTGTGACACACTTTTTTGTATACAGGGTGTTCGAGGAATAGCTGTATATACTCTTACCAGAGGTAACGAATCAATTATTTGTAATTCGAAATACAAAGTGTTTGTTTTACCCTGAACACTTTAAATGAAGATTAACGAGTCCGGCCCTGGAATAATGAAATAATTGATATCTTTCTGACTCGATTTTAGCATGTGCCAATAACCTCCTGAGTTTCAAAAATATCCGTCAATAAGTTTGGATTTTATGATGTATTTCCATGAAGTTGAAAAATCACCCTGTAGCTTTCCAGAGAAATCCAGAAATTAATTTTTTATAGTCAATCAGTAATCACCTAGTCTAACTCTATCTCTGGTATGAGTATGTACAGTTATTCCCCGGACACCCTGTATATATAACCCAGTGCATTTTCACTTCAATGAGTCTAGAGGGTCTAGCTAGTAGATGAGTCGAACTGCTGGAAGGGTCGTCAAGAGAACTGCCACATCTATGAGTCGTTTTTCTAACCACCATTGTCTCTATGAGTCGAACTTCCTGATCTAATGTATGAGACTAAAGAAAATTTGATTCGCAAACAAATCACAGAACGTGTTGAATATCATACGATTTTTCGACCTCTAAGGACATGTTTTCAGTGCTCACCAGCTCGTTTCTCATTGATGATGATTTCTTGTTTACCTGAGTGAGCCGAACAATAGAAAAATATCAGTGGTATACAATAAAAACTGTAGGTTCCTTATGCGTTATCCAGAACAATATATTTCTGCCCCGAAACCTCTATCCATTTGACAGCACCGAAGATAAAAAGCAATGAACAAGACAGTTACATGATACGAGTTTAAAAACTTACATTTCCATTCTCTTTGGTAGTGAATAGAATGCACATTCAGGATTATCCTTTTTATTATTTCTGCAATCAATCACCATGCATTTTGAATTTCGGCCAGTTTTCAACTCACAAGAAAAGATTATAGAGTGAGCTAGGTGCTACCATTGTAGATTTCGAGTTATTTCAGTGGAAAATACGCGAGAAAATGCAATCATTATTCAGCAAGAATATCATTTCAAGTATTTCTTTCAAGATTGACAAAAGCCCACTAATAATCTCTATATGATCTTTGACTAATTAAATATTTTAACTATAACCCGTTTACTTTTGAAACTACAGATATCGCTCACATCGCTGTAGTCACTTCGTTTCCCATCTTTATACTCTATATTGTCAGAATGACAATTCTCGGAATATGTCTTAGTTTTTGGTCCTGAAAAATATTCTGTTTTCTTCTGTTATAACATGTTCGGTTTATCTATGGGAGATAGCCTTTCATTGGGGTCCTGTCACGGTCTTCAATCATCTGAAGTGCCGAAAAATCATCACCTGGAAGGTCGTATCCGGTTTGAAAAACCCCCACGACCAAAGAGTTAGAATTTGTGGATTTTGAATTTGAATATCGAAGGAATTTCGAAAGGAAAGTGTTATAACGTCTCCAAATTAGTTGATGAACATGGTATCAAAGTGATTCTTCTGCAAAAAAACCCACGCGGCAACAGAAAAAAATCCTCGTGAAGGAGG
The DNA here is from genome assembly GCA_038502775.1 of Hippodamia convergens. Lineage (NCBI taxonomy): Eukaryota > Metazoa > Arthropoda > Insecta > Coleoptera > Coccinellidae > Hippodamia > Hippodamia convergens. Next base: position 66,208 of record JAVSIQ010000895.1, read on the forward strand.
ACAGTTGAAAGTTATGTATTAATTGATTTTACAAGTTTTGCTTGTTTTGTTAAAAAATTATCAGTTCGTAATTTCAAACAGATTCGGAAAGGGGAAATTGATGGAGTTTTTTTTCATTTCTTTCTGTCATTTATTTATTTATTTATTTATTTATTACATGAAGCACATACAGGTAATCAAATATCCACAAAAAATGTGTTCACAGATTAGAAAAAAAATATTTTTACAAAAAAAGTATAAATTAAAATTAAATTTCGTATGCCTGAGTAAAATTTAACAACAAAAATAAACCTTCAATAGTACAGGAATAATCATGACATTGTATCAAGGTACAAGGTAGTAAAAAATTAATAAGTTGTGAGGAAGTGATTTTTCATTATTTTCTTTATGGAAGCAGAGTTATGGAAGAATAAGTCTATCTTATCCTTAAATTCATTGCAATGTTCAAGCATTCTATAGATTGCGGAGTTCTGTGCACTACTAGTGTGCTTATTTGGCAAATGAAACGTGTCAAACTGCCTGAATCTTCTAGAGGGAGTGTAGTATTGCAACTTCTGTGTGATATCGAGGCATTCCAGCTTATTGCTGATTAATTTATTGATGAACAACACATCACCCATTGCTCTTCTGACCTTAAGATTGAGCATTTCGAAAAATTTGAGTCTCAAGTGGTAATTATCAGGGTCTCCTCTATTCAGCAAGTAATTGCACTTAAAGGCTAAAAAACGCAAAAATTTTCGCTGAATTTTTTCTAGTCGCTCAACATAAGTTTTGAAACATGGGGACCACACAATGGAAGCATAGTCCAACTAACTAAATACATATGCATAGTATAATGATTTTAAAGTCATATGATCTGAAAAATGGCGACCCTGCCTCATCACAAATCCCAACATCATATTGCACGAGTTTACCAAACCATCCACCTGTGCAGAGAATTTGAGTTCCGAGTCAAATGTGACCCCCAAGTCTTTTACGCGTTTGGATCTTTTCAACTCGACGTTTCGCAGTTTGTAGGCGAAATAAGTGGCATTTCTATTGCGGGTGAAAGTAGTTACTTGACATTTATTAAGATTTAAGTAGAGGAAATTCTTGTGGCAGTACTGGACTAGTCTGTCTAGATCTTCTTGAAAACTAATGCAGTCCTTCTCACATTTGACTCTGTAAAATACTTTCAGATCGTCAGCAAAAAGTAGTATTTCACATACTTTGAAGCATTCTATCAGATCGTTTATATAGATAATAAAAAGTTATGGTCCCAAATGGGAACCCTGGGGGACACCAGACGTCGACATGAAATGTCTCGACTTGAATCCCTCGACTGAGACGAACTGCGATCTCCTACATAAGTATGATTCGAACCAACGTAGTAATGAACCACATACCCCGATTCTGTACAACTTAGCAATCAGCTTAGGAATATGAACCTTGTCGAAAGCTTTACTAAAGTCCTTGAATACTACGTCTACTTGAGTTCCATTATCTAAATGGTCCTGCAGATACTCAACGAAGGTTATTAGATTCGTTTCAACGGAGCGGCTTTTAACGAAACCGTGCTGTTCCGGAATTATCTGAGCCTTGACTAGGTGGATCACATGGGGATAAAGCAAAGATTCAAAAACTTTTTCGAAAAGGCAGAGCTTACTTATGGGCCTATAGTTATCAATTTTATCTTTGCTTCCCGACTTATGAACTGGAATTATACAGGCTTCTTTCCAGCGGTCAGGGAATATCCCATATCTCAATGACTTATTGAAGATAATTGTCAAGGGAATAGAAAGACTGACACTGCATGATTGAACAAAAATTGAATCGGGACCTGCACCCTTCTTACGATTCAACCCATGAAGAGCTCGCTGAATCTCATCATTTTCAAAATGAATGTTATTCAAATTAAAGGTACTTTTATCATTTTTCATCTCAACTCCCTCAATAACATGGTCAGATCGAACATAAACCTTCTCAAAGAAATCTGCAAAAAGATCACTTATATCCTTCCCTCCCATAGCCGTTTTATTGTCAATTGACATTTCATTAGGACATCCCTGGATATTACGTTCAGCTGATACGAATTGAAAGAATTTACTTGGATTTTCTAATATCTCAGATTCAACTGACCTCCTGTAATCTTCATAGTCCCGCCGGATATATTGTTTACCCAAGGCGCGCAATCTTTTGAATTCGAGGTGATCCGACAAGTTATTATAAGTTTTCCATTTTTTATGAATTTTAATCTTACGGCGTATCAGTTTTCTAGTTTCAAGAGAGAAATAAGGTGGAAAATTAGATTTTTTTCGCACTTTGGGCACACAAGCGTCAATTATGTCATATAAAATTTCATAAAAAATATCTACATCAAGATTCACATTTTCATTATCCAATTCCTGCGGCCAGTCAATCTCATTGAGGGATCGGTTGATAAGTTCATAGTCTGCAAGTTTATAATTACGATACGTGCCACAATCAGCAACATTTTTCAAATATCTGAAATTCTGGAACTTGAGGAGAAACTCAGGTGCCGGATGATATTTATCTTCGGAAACAAGAGGACTATCACATTTTATAACCTCACCCATTTGTTCACTATTTGACAGAACAAGATCAAGAATTCTTCCATTACAATTATTGGTTGAATTAAACTGAGATAATTCGAGAAAAGAGAAGCCGTCAATTAAATCCTCATATTTACTTAAAACATTACTTGGTTCGAATGCACCATCTGACTGATAATTTATCCATGATATTTCTGGCATGTTGAAATCTCCAACTATAAGAATTATATAATCCTTCGATTTTTGTTTTATATAATTAAGTTTACTGGTGAAATATAATAATGCACTTGCATTGTTAGGAGGAATATATACACAGCATTAAAGAATTTTAATATGTTTGAAGGTAGTTTTCACCCAGACATCCTCTGATTCACTTTCAAAATCGTTCACTCGTGTAGGTTTCAGTTCCCTTTTGACTGCAATGAAAACACCGCCTCCATCACCTTTTGAGTTAGATGTTGTTGAGCAATCCCTCCGAAAGACCGAGTATCGCATCACGTCTACGAACTCCTCATCGAAAATTCCACCATTCAACCAGGATTCAGTTATAAAAAACAAATCGTGGTCATTTCCACTCAAATTTAACTTCAAGTTGTCCAGCTAAGTTCTTAGACCACGCACATTCTGATAGTAACACTTATCATTGAGGCCATCGTGAAAACAATCTATATGCTAATAAAAAATTAAAAAAGCAACGAGCCAGTTCCTCACAGCCGTTTCAAATCGTCTTCAGAGGAAATTTGCAGTATCCGAGAGGTCTCACTCTTCCGGATTAGAACATTTCCATTCTGAGTCCAAACAAATTTGAATCCTTTGCTCCTCGCGATAGCACGGGCTTCCTTGAATATTCTCTTGTTCGTAAGTGTCAAGTGCTCATTGATGTAAAGTTTGTCTGCTACATCAATTACATACAATCCTGCTTGGGATGATTTTTCAGAAAGTCGTTTTTTCCGGTATGCAGCTAGAAAATTGTCTCGGGTTATCTTGGACACGAAACGCACAATTATAATTTTGGGCATATTCTTAACTTGGGTAGGAACTCTTGTTACATAGTCTATAGATAGAGGATCGACTGGAGACTGCAAAGAAGCTCCAATTCTCGACACCATATCCATTAAGTTCTCACCAGTTTTATCGGGAACATTTTGAATCTCGATATTATTCTGCCTGCTAAAACGCTCAGCATTATCTGAGCTTGAAGTGAGCGAGGACACTTTTTTCTTTAGTAGGGCATTTTCATTCTCAAGTCTGGTAACAGAAGCAATCACATCCTTAATTTCAAGAAGCTTGTCCTCAAAGTCCGTTATTTTGTCGCAACAGAAATTGACTGACTGTTTCAAATCTCTCACTTCCTTGGTTAGCTGAGAAATAATGCGGGTCAAATTGGCCGGTGCCGATCCCTCCTTCAGCTCACTGGTCTCATCATTCCCCATCATACTCATTCGAGACTCATCTCGCGATCGACGACTCATCGACGTGGTCTGCGGTGACCCCGCTATAGCCGATCGGGAATCCTCCCGAGCATCAGGGAAATCCACTCTGCAAGAAGAACATTTCCATCCGGCACCGGGCAATCTCCAGATAACCGCCAGCTGACCCTTCTTAACATCGCAACATGTTCCATTCGCGTGATAAGCACCTCCACAAAAACCGACACAATCAACAGCCGGATTTCTCCTTGTTATGGATTCCTTACAAACAATACAAGATGACATATTTGAAATGGAAAAAAGTCAATGAATTCCCTGAACAAAATTAATGAGAATCAGTTCAGAATGATCAATTGAATTGAACCGATATGACAGTCAAAGAATCTGAAATTTAGTAACGATTTTTATACACTTCTGCAGATAATTATCGGAACGCTGGATGACACGTCTACTTCGACCGAACGTTCTCTCTTGTTGTCATAAATATTTATAAACCTCCGATCATTATTTGGCCAAGAAATCTGAATGGTGATGTTTTTCAAAGTAGCAAATGCATTTGTAAAATGCATTTGATCATTGAATATTAATATAATTATACTCAATGATTTGATTCATTCTGAATAATCGGTTTCTTTTCTGCTTTTGTTTGATTCTATAGTATCATACGAATGATATGATACCCCGTTTTTTTTTTATCTCAGCTCAGGTACTTTTTGTTTCAACATTTTTTGTATTATTTCAGCTCTCTTTTTATGTGAAATTAATTGATTGATTACGGAGTCACTCTGTATAATGATAAAGCGATGAAAAAATAACATGCAGGTAATTGAATTGCCTTTCCAACAAACTGCTTTTTTCCTATTCAAAAATGAGAGCTGTTAGGTGTTGCAGCTAGGGGGTTGTGATATCAAACTCATTTGAACACTCTTACTTGTCCAACTTCCAACAAAATTTGACCTGTCCGACCGTTTTTTCGTCATTCCATCCCAAAACTCAAAATTCGGAGTGAAAAGTTATGGATGGCTCACCCTGTATTTCTTTTTAAGCAAGCCTATTAGCAATATTTGCACACTCCGTATTTCTATAGTCATCACCATATATTCATTTATCGAAAATTTCATGAAAATGTGAAGATTTTGATAAGATACATGAATCATCCATGCGTTTTCAATAAAACTGATTTTCAATCAAAGACCTTTTCAGGGTTCTCGTTTTTTTAACAACTGAACTACATGATCATGTACAAAAGAGAAATGCGTACTAATAAAAAAAAGGATCCTAACCCATCCTGCAGCTACTTAACGAATATAGTAATAACCAGAGGTCTGCCAGAGCACTGTGCTTTGTGCTCGTGAAAGCACACGAAGCAGTGCTTAGTGCTCAGTAATTGAAGCACTTCATCAAAAGGCTTACGGCCAGTTTCTGAAACGCCGATCAACGTAAAAATTAACTAATCAGCTGTCAAATCCCTGGTCAAGTGTCATTTGAGTTGCAGAAAGTATGGTTAACTACTTGAACTTGATCAGCCTGTCAGTTGACAGAGTGGTCGAATATTGCAGGTAAATTGTACGTCAAACGCACTTTTGGGTTTCTGAAACGCATGTTAAGGCTAAATCAGTGGTCAAACTAATGTCAAAGAGGTGGTCAACTAATCGGTGATGTTCGGCGAATTAACTCGGTAGAGACGTGGTTAATCATCGTAGTTTCCACGGAAATCTTAATTGTATGGGTTAATGGGTTTCTATAACAATAATTAGGCATCGTGGCAATAATAATATTTCCTCCAAAAAGAATTTTTTTTTAACAATTTGTGATTTTATTATCTGGCTGTAGATTATCAACACAGGAATAACGGAATAGGAATTAATCTGAATTATATCCATTCATTATCCAATGTTATTGGAGCTCTAGACTGTACACATTATTAAAATAATCTCGGTCGTCCACAAGATGAGCTTTCAAAATAGGAAAGGAAAATTTTTTCCAAATGTTCAGGCCATTTGAGATGCGAACTTGAAAATATAGGATATAATTGTAAAAGATGATGAAAACATATTGGTGAGAAAATCCACTGTGTTAACTCACTCATATGTATAAACATTAATAACTGAGGTAGTAGTGGACTCCAACGGAAGCCAAGAAAATGCACCACGATACAATAAACGAAGTAGAAATGCAGTGTGAATTAACAACTTGATGTGTGATGAAACTTGAAATAAATTAATGTTCAATACTGATTTCATTAATACACAGAAAAATATCAAAAAAACCTATTAAAATAATTTCATACTAGTAAACGATTTATGATTGAGTAGAGATTGAAATATTGTGGTAACTTGAAGGATTTAACAAGGGTATTCATTATCATATTTTAAATATACCAAATAGTGATAAACTGTATCATTTATTATTTGAAAAGATTATTACATTCTTTTTGTTTGATTTTAATTTCTAAATATGTATATTGAAATGAGTTTTTTTTTTTCAAAACAAGCTACTTTTCTTGTAACTTAGTTTTTCTTCCTCAGTATAGGCATTCTTCAGTTCCCTTCAATAATAAAGCTTTTTTATTTCTTCCTTTAGGACTTTGTTCTCTCAATTGTAGCCATTTGTCGAGAAGAAAAAAGGTGGTCGATGTCGTATAACTTCATTATCACGACACTGCACTCTTGTTTGTAGGTCTTCATCAATGCCATCTTGAATAGATTTAAAGCAATTGAAACTAGGAAATTATAAAATGAGGATCATAATATGAGTATAATCAGTTTGAGTATATGCAAATACCAATATTATAGTAGCTCAAAGAGCTGTCGTACTTGTTGTCCAGTGGCTAAATATGCTCCCCTGATACAGCCAACATTTTTGCACCTACTGTTTGTACTCAGCCAGAGTTGGTATAAACCGATACCTATTGCTAGGACATCTTCCTAAAAATAAAGATCAGTAATAGTAGTAACTGTGGTTTATTGTACTATTTTAATCCAGAGAATTAACTAATGCATAAAACCTTATCAATGTTTTTGTCCTTTTTCAATTCCTTCGCCATATTTATTAACTCCAGCAGGACGGAGGCAAAGGGCCATTGACCAAAGTCTTTCAACCACAATAAAAATAATATCCACTGAACTTACATCTAAATAGTTTTTTTTTGAGATGTTCCTGGATCGTCATTTGAGTCATTTTCCCTGTCTGCAGATATTTCTTAACCTGGAATTAAATATAAAATTAGGTGAAGAAGCCTTTCACTGTGTTGTATTAGATGGGTGGGTCATGTTCGATGCATTGCTTTATGAAAATTTTTAAATTGAGTATTGCAAAGTTCATTCAGATTCTAATGGAAATTCTGATGGATAAAATTTCTACTATAGGTACTCTAAATTTGTTTAGACATTCATAATATGAATGAAGATATGTTTTTTAGTTATCCGAACAAAACTAGTTTACGTACTCCTTTTCATTTGCAACATTTGCCCCTTTTGAATTTAGCTGGGCAGTGTGAAGTTTCTTTTGAGTTCTTGTCACTTCAGCGGCATTGTTGATTTCTCTTGTAATTAGGATTAACCATTTTTCATTTTCATTTTGTTTTGATATACTGCGTTCGTCGACTTGTTTTCTAACTGAAAAAAAATATGTATTCTATTAAATGTATACGAACATGCTCACGAACATGTTATATTATACTGTTGTTTATCGAAATGTTTGCCTTGAACTATGTATGGAGAAATTATTAACAATTATTACATATACTTACTTCTGAACTAGATCCGAGTGTCTGCACATTGCTCCTTCGATGAAATTTCGGCCACTTGAACTCATTTTGAATAAAACAAACTCTAAATAATCGCAAACTGAATACTAAATTCAAACTATGAAAATGGGAAATTCAAAATTCTAACCTGTTCGATCAGATAATATTGTTTATTTTAGCAGATTCTGTGGTTCGATAGCCTCGAAACAGGGTAACGTCATGTCAAATCATAATGATCAGAGATTAGTAAATTTTGCCCTAAACATCCTTTCAGCAACCCAAATTGATTTGACATCGATGTCAAGTTGAACGTTGTGTCAGTTGACATACGGTTTGATCGGCGTTCCGGAAACCGGCTGTTAGTGCTTAGTAATCCCGCAAGTGTTCCCGGGCACTTCTGCAGACTACTCAGCACTAAACCCTTGTCTTATCACGAATATATGCGATCGAGGTCGACGCCTTGAAACCTAGGATCTAGATCTGATTTTCAGTCGAGTGATAAACATCTCACGTTTTTGTGTGACTTAAGTGCGCAGTTGCGAAGCTCTAGTACGTTTATTGAATGTTTTTTCGGATTTTGTGAAGATCTGTCTTCAATTATCAATACAGGGTGGTTGGTTCACTATGAACTCCGTGATTGCAAAGCTAATAACTTCTGACATGAGATTAATAGAATGGTCAAACCTTTTGCATGATATTCCTTTCCTTTTCAAGTTTTTCCGAGCTGGGAGTTGAGGCTAATCAACTTTAAAGTTTCTATCAAACTCACATAAAAAAAAATTTTCCTGAAGTTTTTACGTATTTGGAAGCTGTTGTTCCAGAATCTAAACAATCAACTGTTTTGAACTCTCTCGCAAGCTCAACTTTTTATGTTTATTTTACAATCATTTTTCCTTGTTTACATGTTATCCAGTGGTCCAGTTGAAGTCATCATCAAAGATTTCCGAACGATTTAAATTGTACTTTCGTCACAGGAAATAATACCGAGATTATCTGTTCATGAGAATTTTTTCAAGCCTATGGAACATGCAAAGTCGATCGATCATCTCCTCTTAGCAGCAATAAAATCATCTATCTGAGACCATTTGTTGAACTGTTGTCTCCTCTAGAATCCTAAAAAAATTGTTATCTAATAATAGATAGATAGATAATTTATTCAATTCTTAGTTCATGTTATTTGTACAAGAGTAAATGTCGCATTTTCATCTCCAGTTGAGTGAGACAATTATTACTCTTGGCTCTACAATAATCAAAATATTCTTGAAAGCTACATGGTTCACATTCTAATATAAAAAATTGACTCTATTAAGTATGTAAATTTCATGCACATATACATTGCACTATATTGTGACAATGTCAACTCACATATATTATTGAATAGAGGTATCAGTCTATTTGCCTAGTTTTTATATTTCTATTTTCAAAGGGGTGTAATATTTCTTGATGTTGAATTAAAAATTTGATACAGCTGTATACATACAGGGTGGCCATTTGAAAACGAAACAGACGAGATTACAGACGAAATAAATTTTTCCGATAGAAATGCTCGGACAGGTCGATTTCTGTTTCGAGGGAGACAACTTAAGATGTAGGTTACGGACGCATAGCGCTTCAACCCTTGCTACTACAACCCTCACCCCTAATTTTTGAAAACGAAAGATGGGGTGAGTGATACCTCATTGGAAAGGTATTTTTATATACTCTGATATGTTTCGCAGGAAATTGGACAAATAAAAATTCAGATTTTTATAACTTGTCGACGTTTCGGAACCGCTGGTTCCTTTTCAAAGACTAGAAATTTAATTCATTTTAGTAAAATCGAATACACGAAATAATCTTACCAATTACCTCTTTATATATGAAAGATCTTAAAATTAACCAACATAATACTGGATCAACATTGAAGTATGAGATTTCTCAACATTAAGAATAAAAGTTATCATCATTCGTTACACGTGAATAAGATAATTAATCATCAGTCAATCTTTGGTAAATGTCAATCAGTAAAAACACACAGAGTAGTATATGTCGCAGAAACATTTTACAAACTAACAAACATAAATGGTCTCATGCTTTCTCAATTAAACCTGCCAATTAGGCAACAAACAAAACACATACAAGTAAGCTGTATAGACAAATTAAATTAAATTACTTATTAGTTCTCATTATTCTAGAAATAGCGCAGTCATAACATTTACTTAGATTATTTGTGTCTTCTCTGAAATTAACAGAGTTGTTTTTTCTTATGAATATCATTTCACTAATCATTATTTTTGAATAAGTGCGTTCCCTGTCTAAAATCTTCACGTTGTTAAAATTGAAATTGTGTCCCTCCTCCTTCATGTGTTGAGGCAAGGCTGTTTTATTTTCTCTATCACTTTGTATATTTGCTGCATCCTTTTTATGTTGTTTTAATCTTTCTCCCAAGTATTGTTTGGTTTGTCCTACATATACTTTTTCACAATTCGAGAAGGCAATCTCATATACAACCCCCGATTGTTTTTCTTGAGGAATCTTGTCCTTAATTACACTGAAGAATACTTTGTTGTTATCAATGATGTTGTAGAAAGCCACCGTGAAGCCAAACTGTCTGAAAACATCACATAGTTTGTATGACAAATCAGGGTAAAATACCAGTCGGCAAAATTTTTTGTTCTCCGCCGGTGGTCTTCGTTGTGCGCTTGCTTCATTTGTAAGGTTCTGTTTATTTAAAAAGTTGTTAATTGTTCTTCTGATGTAATATATGGGGTAATTATTGTTCAGAAGCATGTTGGTTACTTTTTGGATGTCCTTTTTTCTGAATCTTGTGTGGCTCAGCATTAACGCTCTATTGATCAAATTCGTAGCGTCATTCTTTTTCTGTTGGGCACTATGGTTGGATAGAAAATTTGAGCACCTTCCTGAGTATGACGGTTTACAGTACTAATCAGTTATTAATTTATCATTATCTCTTGATATCAAGATATCTAGGAAAGGGATGCTTCCGTTATTCTCTCTTTCTATTGTGAATTTAAGTTTTTCATGGAAGGAGTTAAAAATGTCAAGAGTCGATTTCTTTTGGCAAGAGTAGCAAAGTATCATCCACATATATTTTCATCAATGGTACTACAAAATCTAATTTTACACTTACATTATCAAAAATTTCAAGCATCACTAGTTCAGCCATGTCAGGGCTAGAGGGAGACCCCATTGCCGTTCCATCTAATTGTTTATAAGTTTTTTTTATCAAATGTGAAATATGCTGTGTCAAACATTAACTCTATTAATTCGGTAAGTTTATCTCTATATAGTTCAGTGAAGCACTTTATGTAGTTCCATTTTTTTATAATTAGTCGGGTCACCAATGCTTTTGGTATATTTGTGAAGAGGGATATAACGTCAAGGGACACAAGCTCATAGTTACTTGGAACTTGAATGGTTTTTAGTTCTTCAACTAAAGTGAACGAGTTTCTCACTTTAAATCTTGATGAGGAAAATACTTTATTTAGGATTTCGTGTAGAAACAATCCCGCATTGTAGGAGAACCTTTGCAGCTGACTATTGGCCTGAAGAACAACAAAGACAACCTATCACAATAACCGAAAGTAATAAATTCCTCCTGAACTATACCAATATAGAGATCCCAACAGAAGCCCGAATTGTTCTAATTATGGGCCCAAAGCATGTCATTGTTCCAAAAAAGGCCCCAGTTTTGGATGTGATAAAAGACGTCAAAAGTTTTGTACATAACCTAACAGTTGAAGAGGATGAGAAAAACACAATCAGATTGAGATGTATGGGAATACTATTAAATTTCACCGATAAACCAATGAACTCAGATCCCTTAGAAAAATACTACAAAACAACATCTAAATTTAAAAAAGACAACCCAAATATCATCATAAGTAGATCAGACAAAGGCAACACCACAGTCGTGATGTACAAAGAAGAGTATATTGAAGAAGTAACTAAACTATTGAATGATAACACTACATACCAAATTCTAAGTAGAGATCCGACAAAAAGATTCCAAGAAAAAGTTAACAAGTTCTTTAAAGCACTTAAAGATGAAGACTTGATCAGCGAGGCACAGTATAAACATCTAATTAGACACAATAGCACACCACCACAACTATACTACTTAAGAAAAACTCATAAGCCAACAATCAGTTTCAGGCCAATAGTCAGCTGCATAGGTTCTCCTAGCTACAATGCGGGATTGTTTCTTCACGAAATCCTAAATGAAGTATTTTCCTCATCAAGATTTAAAGTGAGAAACTCGTTCACTTTAGTTGAAGAACTAAAAACCATTCAAGTTCCAAGTAACCATGAGCTTATGTCCCTTGACGTTAATTCCTTCTTCACAAATATACCAGAAGCATTGGTGACCAGACTAATTATAAAAAGATGGAACTACATAAAGTGCTTCACTGAACTAGATAGAAATAAACTTACCGAATTAATAGAGTCAATGTTTGACACAGCATATTTCACATTTGATAAAAAAACTTATAAACAATTGGATGGAACGGCAATGGGGTCTTCCTCTAGCCCGGACATGGCTGAACTAGTGATGCTTGAAATTTTTTAATATGTAAGTATAAAATTAGATTTTGTAGTACCATTGATGAAAATATATGTGGATGATACTTTGCTACTCTTGCCAAAAGAAAAGATTGCATCGACTCTTGATATTTTTAACTCCTTCCATGAAAAACTTAAATTTCTAATAGAAAGAGAGAATAACAGAAGCATCCCTTTCCTAGATATCTTGATATCGAGAGATAATGATAAATTAATAACTGATTGGTACTGTAAACTGTCATACTCAGGAAGGTGCTTAAATTTTCTATCCAACCACAGTGCCCAACAGAAAAAGAATGTCGCTACGAATTTGATCAATAGAGCGTTAATGCTGAGCCACACAAGATTCAGAAAAAAGGACATCCAAAAAGTAACCAACATGCTTCTGAACAATAATTACCCCATATATTACATCAGAAGAACAATTAACAACTTTTTAAATAAACAGAACCTTACAAATGAAGCAAGCGCACAACGAAGACCACCGGCGGAGAACAAAAAATTTTGCCGACTGGTATTTTACCCTGATTTGTCATACAAACTATGTGATGTGTTCAGACAGTTTGGTTTCATGGTGACTTTCTACAACATCATTGATAACAACAAAGTATTCTTCAGCGGAATTAAGAACAAGATTCCTCCAGAAAAACAATCGGGGGTTGTATATGAGATTGCCTGCTCGAATTGTGAAAAAGTATATGTGGGACAAACCAAACAATACTTGGGAGAAAGATTAAAACAACATAAAGAGGATGCAGCAAATATACAAAGTGATAGAGAAAATAAAACAGCCTTGACTCAACACATGAAGGAGGAGGGACATAATTTCAATTTTAACAACGTGAAGATTTCAGACAGGGAACGGACTCAAAAAGACTGATTGGTGAAATGATATTCATAAGAAAAAACAACTCTGTTAATTTTAGAGAAGACACAAATAATCTAAGTAAATGTTATTACTGCGCTATTTCTAGAATAATGAGAATTAATGAGTAATTTAATTTAATTTGTCTATACAGCTTACTTGTATGTGTTTTGTTTGTTGCCTAATTGGCAGGGTTAATTGAGAAAGCATGAGACCATTTATGTTTGTTAGTTTGTAAAATGTTTCTGTGACATATACTACCCAGCAAACACGTTACATCGCCTGACACTTTTGTGGAGTTACATTTTCAACATAAAATAAAATCTTCATTGTGATGTCGTATATGCGTCCAAAACCTAGTAATTTTGTGATATCGCTTTGTTAACGAAATGTGGAAGAAAAATTCTCGACATTTTGACGATGAATAAAGATATCTCAAATGTGATTCCCATATATATATATTCATGCATGAGCGCCCGCAGAATTTGTTAAAAATGGTTAAGTTTTCCACTTCAACATTTTTTTAACATCAACAATATAAGGCGATATGTATAAGATAATACGGTAACTGTTTTCTAAACAAATCACAATCCATGAAAGAATATTAACAGAAAAATGAAATATAAATAATATGAAGAAAGGAATGAAATAAATTGTATGATTGCTAATAACTACAGATACATCAACCAGTAATAACGAAATAAAAACAAATATACATATACGCTCGATAAAATTATATTCATAAAAACCATACATGGATAATAATGAAATATGAAATATAAATTAAATGAAACAAACTATAAATTCAAAACTAGAAACTCAGAGATTATTCGAAACAACACAAAATAAATATATTATCAAAATGAATTAATTATAAAAAAAAATAAAAAAGACATAACACACAAAAATAATAATAATAATTCTGAAAATAAAATACCGGAATCGTAATACCACGCATATTTTATTCTGAACTAAAAACCAGACTTCTGTTAGTCTCAAGAAATTCAATAGGAAGTTAATTCCTATATTTTTCTTAGATTGTTTCTTTATCAGTACACGAGGAACGAGTCTGCATTGATGTATAAAGGTTTATTTTTTGGGTGTCTTATAGCGATCGTCATCGGCATTCGATCTCCTTTGGAAAAATTTTAGAATATCCATATTTTCCAAAGGTAAATTCATCTTATTATAAAAATATATGAAATATATATAGAAACATAAGTAAAATGACTCTCAAGAAACAAGAAAAAAACAGTCTTCTAGGACTGCCGATATAAGTGAAATCTGAGCAACTTGTAAACTGTATCATCGAACTATTTGGTTATCATTTTTGAAGTAATTTTGGTTTACAAAGGAGTGTTAGTACTTGATTACAAATCAAAAATTATTTGCAAATAATAACCTTATGGGTCGACGCTCTACGAAACAATTCACGTGTTACTTTGTTTTCACTTCTATCCGCAGACCCCAAAGGCTGCCACATTTCGAATTTTTTACAGTTCTTATCAATAATCTACAATTATAATAGTTGAAATTTCACATTGAGAGGCGCCGAACGAAAAAATCATCTACGTAAATAATCAAAGAAGTTACCCTCGATAACACAATTTGAAGTCAAAGACACTAAAAACGAAGAATACTCTCTGAATAGGATTGTTTCGAATTCGAATACATCTTTCTCTAGAATGAAAATACTAATGAAAAGATTTTATATTTCCGCCTTCTCGGAAAAAAATATTCTGATTGGAGAATGGACAATAATTATTGAAATATAAGAGTATTCCCACTAGTCGCATGAAGAATCCCCCATCAAAGAAGCCACCTAAAAAAACCGGTCATAAAACGAATATCTGGTAGCGATTGAAGAGAATGCCGATAAGCATGGGGTAGTTTATGAATTTATTACTTCTTTTTAGGTAAACAAAAACATGAAATTCATCGTCTTCGAAAACTTTCCATGATTTTTTTCACCCAAAAAGGACTCAACACGCCTCAGGGAGTTATCAATTCGATACAGGATCAAAATCCCTGGCCCCCCCCTGCGGGCGCCCATGAACGTCAAAAATATATGCTATACATGAATCAAATATGCCAAATTTAGCATTAAAAATGCTGAATTTGCACCCGAGTAAGGAATTCTTCTATCTCCAAGTGTAGAGAAACTACCACATCTGGGTTTTATTGCCCCTAATTACATTAGGCCGGGATATTTTTCTCTCGAGATAAGAACCCGGTTTTGACCATGGAATTCGCACTGGTACGACAAAAGGGGGGTGGGTTTACGTCTGACAGATTCAACGTATAACAATTTTTAGACTTGAGTTTTTTCTTTTGGATCCATTTCATCATTTTGTGACTAGTGTTCGATTCGAGAAGTTCGCTGTTCGTTCGATCCGATATTAAAATTTTTTGGTTTTCTGCAATTTGAGTGCATTAATTGGTAAGTAAATTCTTTTAGTTCAGGGACGGGCCCAAGGGGGGGGGATGGGGGGGGATGATCCCCCCCCAATGTTGAACGAAGTTGGCAAATTTTCAAACCAGTTGGAAGATTTTCAAGGGAGTTGGAAAAATTTCGAAGCAGTTGGAAAAAATTTCAAATGGGTTGGAAAAATTCCAAAGTAGTTGGCAAAATTTCAAAGCATTGGGAAAAATTCCAAAACAGTTGGAGAAAGTCACAAGCAGTTGGTAAAATTTCAAAGCAGTTGAAATACATCATTCCAAGGGAGTTATGAAATACGAAGGAATCTGAATTAGAAAAAACAAGTTTGCAATCAGTACTTGACAATATATGTATAGCCGACAATAAATTGTATTCAACCCAATATTTTTATCAACAAGTGTTGGAAAAGATGCGGCCTCAAGAAGTAGGCACCCAGTTGTAAATTTTCCAGTTACGTCGCATGGACTGTGTCATAAAAAAACCATCTGGTATCATAAATTTAAGCTGTAACTTTCAGATAAGCAGAATCATCATTAGGTACGCTCTTCGTACATATATTGTGTTATAGTTTTGCGAATAAACAATATGTGTACAGGGCACAGGGTATCCCAAATTGTTTTATTTTGGCTGGTTCAGGTACTTCCAGACTAGATAGGTAAAAACGTTGGAAGAAGGCCTGGACTCGATTTCCGTGAAAATACTAGTAGTGAAAACCGTTTCCCGATATCTTCATTAGTTTCGAAGATATAACAAAATTTTGAAATTTTTTCTATTTTGAAGATGTGCCATAACTTCTCCATTTTCGAAAATATCTGAAAAAGATAAAAACTTTCAACAAGAATTTTTTCATCTGGAATAAGACATTATTTCAAATTTTCTTTATCTTTGAATTTTTTTATGATAAAAGATAATTAAAAATGCTTTCGTATTCGAAAAAAAAATATGGATTTTTTCCTCGAGAAGAAAAAAAATGAATATAGTTTCTTATTTCCGCTGGAAAAGCGCTTCTAGAAATTTCATATCGTGTTCAGATATTTTCGTAAATAGAAAAGTTATGGCACATTTTCGAAATCGATAATTTTTTGCAAAATAAAAAAAAATTGAGATATCGTAAAACGGTTTTCACTAATGGTGTTTCCGGAAGTAATTGCACAAGTGCATCAGAATTACCGATAATTTTGCATGACAGCGTGTTGTCTAAAAACTGCATGAGTCCATTTTCATTTTTGAAGAAAGAGCCCGACACCGAATGCAGTTTTTCAAAGACAACACGCTGGAATGCAGAATTATCAGGTCATTTTGATGCACGAGTGTAATTCAGGTGAATATTGCCCGAAATTGCTATGGATACGAGCAGTGCAATTATCGCAGGGATCTTTCGCTCTCTTCAATGCAATTATCGCTGTTATTTTCGATAATTGCATTCTATTTACATGAACTTTTTGACAGGAGGGAAATATTCGCGAAAATCGAGCCATCTGGTCCAGAAGTATCTAAGACAGTCAAAATCAAGCAATTTGGGATACCCTGTACATACATTTAAAGAATTAACCAAAAAAGATTCAAAATGAAGTTTGAGTTATGTGGTGCCTTATAAAAAATTTTAAAAATATTTATGAACAGAAAATGCACGAAGGAAAACAAGTGTGAGAGAGAATTTTGGGTAGTGACCACAGAATATCGGAAGTCACAACAACAATCTTTCAAAACACCAAATATATCATCAATTCCAAACACTAATTGCAATAAACGCAGCAAAAAAGTTCGAAATCGCCAACTGAAATTAGGAAAATTTTTTCAAAATTGTTTCTTCAATATGAGTGATTTAGGTCAAAACCATTTCCCTACCAAATCAGGAATCTATTTTTTTTAAGAAGTATCTTGATTTATGACCACACTTTGACATACTTTTTCTGTGTAAACTAGGGAGTTATTTTGCTTTTCTTTATTTCATAAAATCTGTAAGCAAAAGTAATTCTTATTTTTTATCAAACGAAATATATTTTCCGAAAATTTTGTTTCCATTATTCTGTGAAATGGATCTATGTTAGGGATGAGCAGTTTCAATATTTTGAATCTCATAAGAGTGGTAAGTGATTAACTTCAATTTTTCATCTACCCAACATTCAATCATGTATATTTCTTTATTTTATGGAATCTGCTTTTTTGTGAAAAATATTTTGTTTTATGATGCTTGAAATTTTGAGATACACCAAATAATGAAAATGAACTAAGTTAAAGAATGAAACAAAAACTGTGTCTCAAAGTTTCGAACATACTTCAAAGTAGTCCTCACAGAAAAAACGATTCCATAAAATAAAAAATCAACGTTAATTTCTCATCACTTTAATTCCCAATATTTACTCCTTCCACGGCATGAAAAGAATAGATTTTTCAGAAAAAATATTTTCTCTGATGAAAATGAGCCGTGCCTTCGCTCCCAGATTCCACGAAATGAAGAAAAGCTACAAAACTGAAGAAACAAACAAGTAGTGTTTCTCAAAGTTTCAAGCAACATCAAGATACTCTTTATGAAAAAAAAACTACATAAAATCTACTTAATTGAATGTTCGGTAGATGGAAAAAAGTTAATTACTCCTCACTCTGTTGAAATTCGTTATTTTGAATTGTTTTTTGCCGAAACAAATATTATACCGAAATATATATAACGAATTCCTGTAAATTCAATGTCAAGTTGGAAAATTTTCGATGGATTTCCTCCCCCAAAAATTTGGTTTCGGCCCGTCCCTGTTTTAGTTATTGTTGTAAACTAAATATTTCGATATTTCATTCTACATATAATTATCGTATAATGAAGTTTTTATATGTGTGTTGGCGCAGAACTTTTTGATTTAGAAAAAAAAAATTTCTTTTGAGAATTGTCTCGATTTTTGCCGTTGAATATTTCATATTTCATTTGGTTCTGAAGATATTTAAAATTGAGTTCCAGTTAACTTGTCTGAAATAATGCTGTACATGTACATTGTATCCCAAATAGCTCCATTTTGGCTCTCTTTTTGTGAAAACCATCACTAGAAACCATTTCACGATATCTTTATTTTTTTATAATTTCAATTTATTATCGGTTTCAATCATCTAGATTTCAAATTAATGAGAAGTGATTCAACATTGAAAATAGATTGGTAAGAAATTCAATGCGAAATTCACAAAAACACAATTGAAGCATTCGAATGAATTTAAATTTTGGTTTTTGAGAAAGTTATTATACTTGAAAGAAACTAGTCCTTTGAATTCTCCACTGGTCTAGTTTTTCTAAATATGATGTGATATCGGTATAGATTTCTTAGTAATTCATATCTTTCTTTATATCACCATAATTGGAAAGCTTAGATTTTAACTAATTATTATAACTTTAGTTAAACTGCTTTGAAATCTGATCTTATTTGGATTTTTTATGTCTTATAATTTCTAAAACTTATGTTCACCTCATCCAAATTCAAAATTTTTCAGTACAAAACTTATGAGGCCGTTGGGGGTAACGGCACCAAAAATTTCGTGGTGAGATGCCACAAAAGGACTTTTACCGACGAAACCGCCGAACTTTCTTCATGGACGGGCCAGAGGTCAAATTATAAAATTGCTGAAAGTCCTGTTATGAAGATTTCATTCAGTGGGTATTTGATTTGAGTTTTTTTTTTAATTGATTTGAGGTGTAGCCGCTAAAATGTGAAACATAACCTTTGCAGTTATTCAAATAATTCTTTTAATTTTGTTGTCCAGAAATTTTTCAATGACCTACGGCGGGTTTCACAAAGCTTTGATTGTACCATTCTACAACCTTACGTAAATTCGAACTAATCGAATCACTCATTTTGAAGTTTTAACGAATCGCGGTGGCTCCAATTAATTTATACGCTACTTGTGAAACCGAACCTAAGACACCTATACGAATAAAATTAACGTTGGCAATTATATTTTTATCTTTTCATCAATTAAAATATGTTGAACCAATACATTGATAAGTTGAACTAAATTGTTCAAATTACTCAATTTGATATTGAAAAAAAATATTTTAACAGGGTACTTTCATTCTTTTCAGATGTGGTGAGGAAGAATACAGGCATTTCGGAAAAATACTCGAAATATATGTAAAAGAATGGCTGCGACATGCCAGGCAAAGAAAAGAAAGACAGATGAAGAAACTTAATACATAGTATATGCTCAAACCTATTTTGCATCTTTTTCCATTTTTTCGTTTTTTATTTTATTCTATCTTATTGTTATTAATCATTAAAGTTTTTTTGTTCGAATAGATTTTTTCATTATCCTCATGCAGTCAATGATTTAATCTAAAATATATGTAAATTTATTATTGGTGAATTTGCTCTCCGCCAGTCAGTAAAATAATGTAATTGGGAGCAAATCTTCTTATTGGTTGAAATGAATATTGAAATTGAAAATTTCGAATAATGTCACATATATAAAGTAATAAAATCCAAATTGAATAAGAATATTTCACCTACATTAAAAATGGTTTGATATTTATCACAAAAAACCTCTCATTAGTCAACGCAATGAGTATAACAAAATATGTCTCAAATGCGATAAGAAATGGCTTCCTATTTGAAGATATCTTTTAGTATTACATCAAAATTCCTATGCGACGTCGAAAAGAAATAAAGAAAAGTAATCTCAAAATTAACTCGCATGAGCGTCTCAGATGTGACAAGAAATGGAGTATCATTTGTGACCAGTTTTGCGATCGCATATTCAACTACTCATTGTTCCGAAATGCGTACTTGATGTGGAGGACATTTGGATGCATATGCGAGAGCGTGGAGAGGTAAACAGTACATCGCATAAGAGTTAAATTTGCATCGCCGTGTTTGCTGGGTACTCTGTGTGTTTTTACTGATTGACATTTACGAAAGATTGACTGATGATTAATTATCTTATTCACGTGTAACGAATGATTATAACTTTTATTCTTGATGTTGAGACATCTCATACTTCAATGTTGATCCAGTATTATGTTGGTTAATTTTAAGAACTTTCATATATAACGAGGTAATTGGTAAAATTATTTCGTGTATTCGATTCAACTAAAATAAATTAAATTTCTAGTCTTGAAAAAGGAACCAGCGGTTCCGAAACGTCGACAAGTTATAAAAATCTGAATTTTTATTTGTCTAATTTCCTTCGAAACATATCAGAGTATGTACACCATGGACGAGAATAATAATATTTTATTGATCCTGTCAGACAATACATGCATAGGATAAGTCAGAGCAGAAACAAAATCAAAATTAGAAAACTACTCACAAAAATCAGAAAAATATTCAGCAACAGAATAAAAACATTCACTAACTAATATAATTTTAATTGCTTTTCTGAATTCGTTCAACTTGACACTTCGCAATGAATTAGGTAAGTGATTAAAAATTTTTATACACTGATACATTGGTGAGAATTCGAATCTAGAGGTATTATGCTTTGGTATACACAACAATCTCTCATTTCTTGTACCATAGCTATGAAAGCAAGAAAGTTTCGTAAATTTATTTTCGTTTTCTTTGGTATAAACTAAACATTTCAAAATAAAAATCGGGGCTACAGTGAGGAGACCATTTTCAATGAAAACTGGCGGATGAAAACAGCGGAGTTGGTATTTTTATACTGATACGTTCAGTTTTTTGTTCAAGTACTCTATATATGTACATTCCATCTCAACTCAGAATCTACATGAACTCCAAGGAACTTGGTAGAGTCTGAAATTTGTACTCGAGTTCCATCTAGAGAAATTTCATTTGGTTATCGGACTTTTGATCTTGAAGTGTGAAAAATCACACAACTATCCATCTGAAACTGTTTGATGTACAGGGTGATTCATTTATCTTGGTAACCCCAATTTTCTCGAGAACGCCCGAATATTTTTTCATTCTGTGAATGGCGTTTTGAGCAAGTCAATGTCGACTTGAGATGCGCATAAAAATCTGCGGAATAAATAAAGACGCCAGGCGTCGCGGCGCTATCAAAAATTTTTTCTCCAGGGACATACCTTTTTTATCATGTCATTCGAAAGATAATTTTATTTTGAACTTTTTTTTCGAATACAATTTTTATCCATTTCTGACCGTCAGCGATCTGCAGCGTGTTTTATGTTGATTCTATTCCATTTATTTTTTTTTCTGTATTGTGGTAGTATGCCTTGATTTGGGGACATAGATATGATTTTATGCCTTGAATTCAGGGAGGAAAGTTTTCTAAACAATCTGCCTCTTTAAATAAGATCAAATATGTGGATACAGTAAGATGGGGCTCCATGTCACAACGCTGCCATTGTGAAGAGATATTGAGATTAAGAATTCGAAAATGAATGGACCCTTATATTTTGTCCAAAGTGACTTATGATGAAATAGGGAGATGATATCACTTGTGTATGGATCATAATGGCTAGATGACTTGAATTTGATCATGTTTCGTAAAATGACGGAGGCTCTGTAACTATTTTTCTATTATTTTATTCATTAAATATTATATCTTATAATAATAAACATTTATTTAATAACAAATGAGAAATTTCGAATCATATGTTCTATATACCGGCCATTATGATCCATACATAAGTTATTCCATTACTTTGGTCAAAATAAAATTGTCCACTTGGGCACATGCGTTTCTTATCTTCATTTTCAAATAGTCCAAGTTATTAGAATCAGTTGGTATACCATATATTCAAAGGGACCCTCAGAAAGTAATCCATGAGCGTTAGGTCTTGCGATATCTGATGAGTCCATTGGTTTCAATCTATTTTTTTCCGAATTCTTGATCTAAATATCTCTTGAGAATGGCAGCGTGGTGGCATGAAGCCCCATCTTGCTGCAGCCACATATTTCATCTTATTTGAAGGAGCACATTGACCTGAAAACTAGCCATCTTGAATTCAAATCACAAAATCACATCTATGTCTCTAAATAAAGGCATACTACCACAATACAGAAAAAAATAAATGGAATAGAATCAATAAAAAACACGCTGCAGATCGCTAACGGTTAGAAATCGATAAAAATTGTATTCGAAAAAAAAATTCAGAATGAAATTATCTTTCGAATGACATGATAAAAAAGGTATGTCCCTGGAGAAAAAATTTTTGATAGCGCCTCGACGCCTGGCGTCTTTATTTATTCTGCAGATTTTTATGCGCATCTCAAGTCAACATTGACTTGTTCAAAACGCCATTCACAGAATGAAAAAATGTTCGGACGTTTTCGAGAAAATTGGGGTTACCAAGATAAGTGAATCACCCTGTACCTACACCAATTTTTAACATCTGAAAAGGCCACATTCAATTCCTCATTCAAAAGCATTACATAAGCCAAGATTTTGATAATATTTGTGTCATCTACATACATGATTATATTCAACAATTGGTCAATAATATTGGGTGAGTCATTTATACATACAATAAACGATAACGGACCTGAAATACTGCCCTGAATGACTCCATTGATGATATCTTCATCATCAGAAATGAAATTTTAATTAATGACATAAATACACACTTTTTGCTTTCGACCTTGTAGGTAGCTATTCATAAGTTTCAATTGTTTATCTCTTATACCATATTGTTCAAGTTCACTTAATAGACAACTATGATCTACAGAATCGAAGGCTTTGGAAATATCTAGGAACAAGCCAACAGGAACCTCTCCCTTCTCAATTGCCGCTATGACAGTTTGAGTGAGTTCAAAAATTGCTGTGCTTATAGCTTTTTTGTTCATAAAACCTTGTTGAGCAGAACGAAAGATGCCATGTTTTTATTTATAGGCTGAAGCCTGTTGGACCTGAACCTTTCTCTGGGATTGGAATAGACCAATACCAGAAAGCGGTCCAACAATGGGAAGCGGCAAACAAAATAACGCTTTGGAGAAATACTCCTAGACTTGCGCAAGCCAAGAGATTTGTGAAATTCTCGTCGACCTACACCAGGAAGCTCATAAAGCTGCCACGAGCTGAGCTTCGAGTAATGGTGGGTCTGCTGACGGGACACTGTCGATATAAATATCATTTGTATCGCATGGGAAAGTCAGCAGATGAAACCAGCAGGATATGTGGATCAGAGAAAGAAACGGCTGAACACATAGTATGCAAGTGTCCAGAGCTGGCGAAACTAAAAACCATTCACATGGAGAGGTCGGTTCTGGATCCTCATGAAATAACCGCCAAGGCTCCTAAGGATGTCGTTGGGTTCATCAATACCATTGATGGCCTCCTTGGGATTTAAATGAACGAGTAGGGTTAATATTAAAAAATCCTTGCGGTCGAAGTTCTCGGGAGGCTGAACGAAGCCACAACGACCCCTGTTCATGTTAATAATAATAATAAAAATACCAAGGTCGTCTAAAGAGCCTGACTTATACAATGGAAATATCATTGATAGCTTCAGTGCCGAAGGAAATATACCAGTTACAAATGCACAATTCATAATATGTCTAATTGGTGCGACGATAACGTGAATAGCCTTTTTCATCACAACACTGGGAATTTGAACATAACCTGAGCATTTCCTACTTTACATTATGGAAGAGAAGTTGTACACTTATAGGCATTCACGAAATGTTTATTAAAGTCTTCCACTAAGTTTGGCGGACAACCATTTGGAGGTATACTTTGCCTAGAATGACTTTTGTCTGTTTTAGACCCAATTATATTCCAAGTTTTGGTTTTATTCTCAGAGGCTTGAATTTTGTTCTTTACTATCATTTATTTCAATCTGGTGATTTCATTATCATTTTGCTTTTCACATATTTTATTTTTTTCCTCAAATTCTGACATCACATCAAGTTCTTTCATTTTGATATCCGATACACACCTCTTTCTGAATTCCTAATTTATTTGACTGTTACCAGATGTCCTCGAGACAACAAAAAGGAATGAATCCTGAAACATCCGATCAAAATTACTAAAAAAAAATTCCACATTTCATCGACTTCTGAGTGATCAAATTTTTAAAGTTCTGCCCAGTCGAATGACGACAACTTTTCAAAAAATTCATTCAAATTCACCTTGCTTCATTACCTGATTGATCTCTTACTCGAAGTTCTATGGAAACTACCTTTGCTATCAAATGTCACTATTTGAGCTTAATGATCAGATGAATGTGGTTGGTTCATTAACTAGCATCTCCAAATTAAAACTTTCGGTTATTGTTATCATCATGTTGGTATTCTTATTATGTAATTCGAAAAAATCGAAGTTGAGTTGAACAGGCGATGCACTTTGGTGCATTACTGGACTCCGCCTTTTCTCACATTAAATATCTCAACTTATCAATGTAAAATAATTTGTAAGAATGATTGGTGAGAATAAAGACGATTATTATTTTTCTTATTAATATAAAATCATCAGTAAGAACAAGTGCATGACTTTTACGAATACTTATCAACTTCAAAACTGCAACAAGTTTTTCCAAAAATATATCTGAATCAGCAAGAGGTGATGTGTTTGGTCTATATTCACATATGAGTATAAGTTTAAGCCATTTTTTATGTAACAGTCAATCGTACGACAATCGAAAACTCCCGAAACAGAAAACTTTGTAATGTCCAACCTTACTTTACAGGTAAATCCTATCTTAGAATAAATCACAACTCCCCCATGTTGCCTTTCTTCTCTACAGAAGCTGGTCACCATCTCATAGCCTGCGATACAGAAGTTCCCGAGTTGTTCTTTGCTAGTGTTCTGTTATTGCAAGAAAATCTGGTTCATTCTAATTGACGAAGTGAAGAAGTCCATTAAAATGCTGTATTCAGGCATTGTAAGTTAATATGAATTATTTTATGATTCCTTTATCTCCACCTATTGTATTGATATTGTAGATTTCGAACGATTTCTGGGATTTCTCTCAAAAAACATCGAAAATTAAAATCCTTTATTAGCACACTTTCTGGTCAGAACGTCTTGGTCATTCATCATACCTGTCTGATGACACACCAACACTAAAAGATAAGTTATTTCCTTCACAGACTAGTTTTTTAACTTCTACATTTTGTGACTTTAAAGTGTCACACACAAATTTCTTAATTCTCTTTTCTTCGACATCTCTTTCCACGACTCTGCCTAGTATTGAATTTATTGAGGATATTTCAGTATTAATGTGACATGTTCTTTCGAGCATTTAGGCCGTCGTCGTAGATTAGTTCTCGACGTTTCGCCAGTTCTTCTAGCATCTTCAGGAGTTATATTTTAGAAGATGTTCTCACTGGACTGAACTGCCTGAGTGTGACGGGGACGCAAATTGTACTTCCTTATATAACCTCGGTCGGGGGACGTGGCTGCGCTTGACCGGTCTCATCCCGATGCAGAACGCGCGCCGGTGTCCGACCGGATCACAACCGGTTGCCGATCTTCATTCACTTCATGAACCCGGTTATTATTATAGGGAAGTGGTTTTGTGTTTTTGATTACTGGCACCCATGTTCTATTGATTTTCAAAGATTCCTCCGATTTATTGAAATTCGTTGGGTGTTTATGAATTTCCATTGCTTCCCTGTAAAGCCTGGGGTAGTATGCGGTAGTGGAGCACAACACTTGGGTTTTGTCGAATTCTATTGCATGATTCGTGTTGTTCAGTGTGAGCTCTGCGACGGCGGATTTCTCTGAATGACCCAGTCTACAATTGGAATTGTGTTCCTTGATCCTCGTATTGATGGATCGCTTCGTTGTACCGATGTATACACTCCCACAGCTGCACGGAATTCGGTATACACCTGGTGTAATGAGTGTATCCCTTCTGTCCTAGGGGGAGTTGAGATGGACCTTGATTTTCTTCGACGGTTTGAATATTGTTATGTTTCCCCAGAATTCGTCCGATTCTATCTGTCACCCGTGGGATAAACGGCAAGAATGCTTTTGTTTCCGATTCTTGGCGACGTGGTACATTGTCGTTGTTGTGTTCAGGCCTCTGTTTGATGTATCTATCGATGTCGTTTTTAGTGCAGCCGTTAGCCATGAGAGCGCGCTTCAAGTGTTCTACTCGGTTGCTAGTTGTTCTGGCTCACAAATTATTCTCGCTCTGTCGACTAGCGTTTTGATTATCCCTTTACGTTGGCATGGATGATGATTTGAGGTGTTGTGTAGATATCTGTCCGTGTGTGAAGGTTTCCTTTCATGTGACAAGTACATCAAGGAAAACATTTTGTTCAGAAAGGGTCACACTTCAAATTAAAACCGAATGATATCAAATTTTCCGTCTCAAATTTACCACAGGGTGTACAGAAATGCAGGGAAGGTAACAAGGTTTTGTTTCACCCTGTATAACGGATGAACTACAGGTATTTTCGTAAAGTGAATTTCAGGTTGATATGACAAGAAACAATACTATACCTGGTGAAAATTTCAACAAAATCGGAATTTGACAAAAAATCTGCCTGTCCGGTGTATAGTTTAAAAGTATTTCCTCAAAATAGAAAGCAGCTATAGGAACTGGACAAAGTACCCGATTGAATGAAATTTTTGTCTTGAAGATTGTCATAAACATCCTTGGGGAAAAATTTCTTATAAGAAAATTTCAAAAGAAAATCGAGAAAATTGATGATACACTTTGACAGAACCAGAAAACGTGAGTTAATAAACCAACGGAAATGATAAATTCCCGATTTTGCTAGAAATTTAAACAGATGAATTCGGACACTTATCCGAACTCGACGCTAAAGAACGATGGATTTGGACATTGTGGTTCTGACATGGTTGACTATATATCGTTTGCCATGAGATACTTTTTTTTTAAGTAAACATGGACAGAAAATAAATTATTTTGCAGAAAGAATTGTTATGTTTAGTACTGTGCACCGTTTTTCTTTATATTAATTGAATAAATTCTAGAGCATAAGAATTTGTTTTATGTAGATTTTCTTGGATAAACTTTCATTCTTTTAATTTTTTTTTCATTACAGTAAAGCAACTGAATTTATCTCTACAGATGTTATCCGTCACGCGGCCAAGAAGGACAAGTAGAATGTTCGAGCACTAAGCATCATCGACCTCTGGGAGGAGAGCCCCTAAGAAACCGAACGTTGTGTCTTTCCGAAACCGTTAACCATTCAGGGATCTTTCAGTACTACGAACCACTGAAACGTCACGACAACGCATAAAAGACTGGGTGATGGATACCTTACTGTGTGAAAAAATCTGCACATTAATCAATTCATTAATTAATCAATTAATTTCAGACTCCCTACAACCCCGTAGTTGTAGGTAGTGTCGGGTTGGCCTTCGTTGTAGGTTCTGTCGAGTTGGCTCCCTTACCAACTGCATTACCAGAGCGCAACGACTAAAAACACACAGTTTAAAGGGTTCCCAGGGGTCAGAGAATCACGGCTTGTATAAGCTTAGAACCTCTTCCTGCTCCGGTAGACAAGAGAGAGCAAAGCTATTGGTGATCACCCATTGTATAGTTATCGTAATAAGGGAGGCTATACAACGCACAATTTTCAGGCGGCACTAAAAACTTAATTTTTTTTTAAAGCATCTAAACCAGGCATGGGCAACCTACGGCCCTCGGGCCACATGCGGCCCGCGAATAGGTATCTCTTGGCCCGCCAATGAATTTTTTTCCCACACGACGCAACCACAAATTTGATCTACAAAGATACCAAATCAACAAATTTCCTTGTTTTCATTCGCTGCATGCGCAACGGCTGAAAATATAAAAGTTTCTCTTGGAAATGTGATGGAAACATCTGTAGCTTTTTTCATAGCATTGGATGAAAGCACTGATATCATTGATATCAGTTAGTAATCTTTATTTTAGCAGTGGATCAAAATTCAAACTAACAGAAGAATTGCTTGCGCTAAGGCTAATGCAAGACACTATATGAGAGGCGAACATATTTTCGAAGAAGTCATTAGTGTTTGTTAAGCTTTCAATTCCAAATATTCATTCTAATTTTTGAAATATAATCTAGATAAAATTGAAAATTTCTTCAAGTTTCAAGTATAGATTTATTATTCATTAACTCAATACTTTTTGATTAGGTAGATTAGAATGACAGATTGTAGAATAAATTTCAATTCCAAATATTCATGTCCCTTTCCAAGTGGAAGTAGAAATGTCACTTCAGATCGAATTGATCGAGCTTCAAGCTTCATTTCACAGGCACATTTTTTTGATCCAGGGGCCTATTGCACCAAAATACTTCGCAACTTTTCACTTTCCGAATGAATTACATTGTTCGAAAAGCATTCAGAATTGAACATTTCAAAAGTGAAAAGTTGTAAGGTAGATTAAAAGGTACTTCGCACTATTCACTTTTCGAACGAATAACACTTATTGCACAAAACTAATTCTTAATTGAAAAGTGCAAACTGAAACGTGGCAAAGTAGTTTGGTGTAATCTGCAATAGGCCCCAGATATGATAGGGATTTCTAATTTTTCAAATATAATCTAGGTAAAATTGAAAATTTCTCCAAGTATGGATTTATTATTCTTATTATTCATTAACTCAATACTTTTTGATTAGTTGGATTAGAATGGCAGATTACCGAATAAATTTGATCGGAATTATCGATTTTTCTATGCATCTATTTTTAGCGCACATTGTTCTGAAAAATCGGTGTCGTGAGTTACCTTTGCAAAACTTTTATTCATAAAAACCAAGAATCGATCAACGATCAAGGATTATGAATTAGAATTTGGAAAATACATCAGGAGTCACACCAAATAGAAAATGCTTTTATGGAGAAAACGAAACTCCAGGTGTCTCATTATTTGAAAACCAGTGACGAGTTATGGAGTTGTTTTTTTTTTTGGAATTATATAGGTTCAAATTTTTTTTAATTATCCTATTGTAAGGAACGTTAAGTTTATTTCGTTTTTGTTGAATGAATTTAATTTTTTTTATGTTGGAAATATCTTTTAGGCCCGTGGTCTATGAAAAATTTTTCTATTTGGCCCTCTGCCAAAAAAGGTTGCCCATCCCTGATCTAAACTGTTGAAATGTTACATAGTTCTTTTTATGAATCCGAGCATTTTGAACGCACTGTTCGTTACGTGTTGTATTTGATGTATGAAGTTCATTTTCGAATCGAAATGAATTCCCAGATCTCTTTAAACGTCAATTTCGAAAGTTCGCGTTTTCGGTACCTATGACGCAAAATGTGATTATACTAACAATACGAGCACTTTTGTCAATACTACAATGCTCTGCGATATCGGAATAAAATAATTATTTCATGTTGTTTGAAGCATTCACATAAAGAAGTCGGTTCTGAATGGAGATATCAGCCATTGATGATCTGCTTTACTTGAAATAACAATTTGGTTGAAAAAAAAAATCATCGTTGTTGATATTCCGGGAAGGCAGAACCTAGCGATAACGAACCATGTTCATATTAATTAAAATAATGTTGTTTGAACGAAACGTTCAGAATACGAGAACTGACAACGCCAACTAACTACCTCATTTCGTTACTTCCAGGACACACACCTCTTTCACTAAATTATTTTTATAGTACCGTTCTGGAAGTCCTGTCATAACATGTCGAATCTGAGTGTCCAAATTAAACCCGTAATCGTGGGACCACACCGTGAGAAGTTTTACGGTGAGCTGAGATAAGCAAAAGTTTGTGAGGATCTGAGTATGGATGTTTGTTACTCTTTCAGGTAAGAACTGCCTGAAAGATCCGGAAGAAACATCACATCAACATAGTTTATATTTCAGATTAACGTATATAGTTTGTGAATTGGCCTTAATACGACGAAAAACTATCGAGGGAGTCGAAAAATATTCTGCCGTTCGAAAGCGATCGAGACGTACGCTGCCTAAACACTCGATGGATGATACATGAACATAATGTACCATGGGTTTTTTCCTTCGAAAAGTTCCGAATAAAAATCGACGACAACATAGTTATCTTTTTCATATGGAAGCCATCATAACAAAACTTTTGTCGTTTTCAGTTTTCAAAGAAGATGACTTTTTGTCGGTCTAATTCATAAACCTGCCGAGTCCATTGTTTAAGAATTGATTTGGCATTTTTACAAATGAGGCCGACGCTTTGTCTCTCACACAAATCTATTGATTTTTGGATGATTAGTTATCAAGATATAAGTTTGATCCTAGGGTCACTTGCCACTACGCTAAATTCGGAACTAATTCAAGCTCTTGGACCTGAATCAAATGGGTGAGCTTAATAATATTTCGCATTTATTATGAGTGTGCATTTGATTTAGGACTTAAAGGTTGATTTAGTTCTGAATTTAGCGTAGTGGCAAGCGACCTTTAAGAATGATTCAGCACTAATTCAAACGACTGTACGTAGAGATATCGTTGGCGACTGCCTTCATTTTGCGTTTCATGAGGGGTATCGGATTGTATTGTCAAGTATGGGTTAAACGTATATTCACTAAAAGTTAAGGAAATCTTATGAGTGGTGCAATCAGGATTTAAGCTTCTTCAAGATTGTTCATTTTTGAAATATGGCTAATGACCTTAGTAGTCGATATCAATGAAATAATAATGAAAAATAGTGGGAAAATGATGGATAATTATAACAAAGACTTTGATAGTCGATTTGCGTGGACGAAGTTGCGCGGGCCAGCTTGTCCTATCTAATTGCCAATTGCCACAATTGGTCCAACCACCAGATACCCTTCGCTCTTTAGTTTCTGGGATAGGAAATGATTCTAAACACCTCTTGCCCAACATTATACCATAATAGTTTATTATAATATTGAGTTGTTTTTTATTTATCGATTGAGACAGTATGAAGTCTGCCGGGTCAGCTGGTTTCACAATAAATGTTCACAAAATACTGCTGCAACAATCGACGAAATCTCAGCAAATGGTTATCAGCATTTCAACAAACCATTAAACAGAATGAATTAAAATTCATCGAGATCGAGCTCACCTTCTTGGCGGTTTCTTCGCCTTAAATCAAATCATTCAAATTTGTATTAAGTAGACATTCAAAATTTTAATAAAGGAGCTCACCGTTCAATGGATCCATCATCTTGATATCGAATATCCATCATCACCTCTCCAAAACAATAGCGGGTATTATAGAGCATCGTATGAACGGAGTGTTTCATATTTTCATTGCAATTCTCCAGTATTGCGACGCGTAAGAACAATATTACGCGTTTCCAATTTTTCACCTACAATCACAATTGCCACTTCGTCTATTGTAGGAGCGTTGAATTGGCGTTCATCTGTTCTAATCACAACATTGTGATTGTCACTTGACATACGTTCCAAAGCAGTTTTGAACAATCGAACCAATTCATCCCACATCTCCATTCATTGATTGTCGTTGATCATCCAAATTGCCTATATGAAGTAATTTAGGAGGAATTTATGAAGATCTTATGATCTTATGAAGATCTTATGATCTTCAAATGGTTGTAACGATCGAATTCGATGGTGAATCTGGCCTTGGATCTAACGTCCTTTAATTATGTCTGCTCCGAATAAAGTCATTTGGAAACACCCATTTTATTTTTGTGTGTTCGATAGAAAATGTCAATGTCTTGATTCGGACGTTTAGGCAACTCAAAATACACAGTAATTTTTTTTTTTCGAACATATCTGTCTTCTGTCGATTTTGGAGAGGAGTATGTACTGTCAACCTCCTGTCTACTTACATTGCTGAAGTTGTTCATAGCCATGGGCACTTAGTTTGTATTCCGGATCTGTTGTGAGGTTTGCATTGGGTTATCAGCAATCAGTGTGCTACCACAGAGTTGACTCCTCAATCTGTCCTTCATATCTGGATTATTACCTGCAGGCACTTGATTCTGGAGTTGTTGAAGGAATAGAGGATTGAAAGGGAAACTTGACCAACTTGACAAACCAGCAAAACCATTTCTTAGCAAGGCCCATTGGGCGAAAAATGCTGCAGGGTTGATCTTGGGAAGTGTCTTAAGCAGATTCGCTTGGAGCATTTCAGCAACAGGCGGCGTAACTTGAGGAAGTGTCACCTTGATGGTACAAGAAATAGGTTGAGTTGGTACAGTATTCAGTTAATGTTGGAAGCCATAATTAGGTAGGTATGGTGAAACCGGAATGGTTCCATTATGAGCATGTCTATATTCCTTCAGGGGTTTCAAATTCCCACATCTAATAACCTCATTTATATTCGGGAACAGCTGCATGGACTCTTTTCCAATTGATAAACTCAATCTCTACTTCGAGGATTGAAGGTTGGACATGAGTGGATTTCGTTCTGTGGTGGTGAATTGTCTAAATTCAGGTGGAAGGGTTCTGTGCTCTAGTTTAGGAGTAGAACAGTAGATTTTACCAGGAACATTGTCAAAAACTTCATTGGAAGAGATGTGTTATTTTCTGGAATCATCCTTGTTCGACAGTTTAGTTATTTCGTTGTTTGTGGGGTCTTCTGATGGATGGTAAATGATGGCTTTTTTAACTTCTTCTCTAGTCGTTTTGTCATGACCATTTCTGAGATGACGTTCGCAGTTAACCTTAGGTGTAAAGCATAATTACATAGAGGGAATTCATAAGGACGATCACCGTTATGTGTACGCATATAACGAATGAGTGCTGCTTTTTCGACAGGAGAATGAAGGCGCATGTTGCAGCAGTAAGATCCATTGTTATTTCCATTAAGATGCGCTCTGTTATGCCTTTCAGAGCTCGCAAGTTCGGAAAAATGGCCGTGCACAGTCGGCAAGGGAACTCTCCCTTCAACTACATGTTCCCGAACTCGACAGCAAAAGCATCTTGAGTCTCTTTCTCTTCGTTCTTCGACGACTCTAGCTGTTCCTCCGAGTGAGATTTCTGGAGTTTACCTGACATTTCGTTCGTTTTGTGTTGGAATTGTTGCAGAAGATTACCGCTGGTAGTCATGGATATTATGATTTGTATATCCGCAAGGTCTTCATTGTTATCCGGCAATTACTTGTAATCACATTTTACAGAGTTATCACCTTTGTTTGGGATATGTTTTTCTGGTGATATATCTTGGAGATTCAAACGAGAAAAGAAATCATTTCGTTTGACTTCTACTCCCGTCAGTTTCTGGGAGGAAAGACCCAACCCAGTGATGCTCTTTTTGCAATCATTCTCATGAAACTCTAGCGTGCTGGAGCAAGGGAAGGCGCGGTTGCATTTTTTGCATTGCCAGATCCTTTTTGCAGATTTTTTTCCTATTCGTATCGAGCGATGTGTGCGAATTTTTCACTGGAGAAATCTACGTCTTTAAAACAGACGACCGAATGTTTGTGGTTGACGTTTTCGTGCACGGCTGCCCGATGAACTTCCAGCTGCTTTTGATTCAAGGAAACGTTTTGCACTGGTGACATATCGCCGGATAATCGGGATTGTTGTCTTTCATGTCGTTTCTCAAAACTGAAACTGAGTGAAAGTCATTCCTTTTGCAAACCGGACATCTGTATTTTCGAGTAACGTCTTCGGCGTAGTTGGAGTTTCTTTTATTGGCGGTTACTTCTTCGTCCTCCAATTCAAGCTTACGCTTCCTGCTGAGTTAAGATTTAACTCTGTTGTTGTGACAACGAGACTGCCCAAGACGATAAGGGATACACCTGCAGAATCTATTTCAAGGTCCTGAGCTCCAGTTCTAGCTTGGATAGACATGTCTTGGTGCACAGCGGCGAGAGACCATTCCACTGCAAATACTGCGGCGACACTTTCTCCACCAATGGCAACATGCACAGACACATGCGAGCTCGCAACATAAAGAGCAACAACTACGAATCGGACGGCAGCACAGACAGCAGTGTCGTGAACAGACTTTTTCTCGAAGGACCTTTTTTCCAATATTTTCCAATAGAATGGAAAACTAATCTTGACGGCAAAATGCTCTCTGAATTTCGTGGACTTACCGAGTTTGTGGTGTCGTAATCCCAAAGAGCGCTCTTACTATTCACTGCAGAAATTAGTTCTGCATCCATTGCAAAAAAAATCGCACAACGAGCGTTGAAACCAAAATTGATTGTCAAAAATTTCGAATTGGAAAAACTGTTGATAGCTGTATTCGCATTCAATCTTGACTCGATACTGACTGTTCACTGGCCTTGCGTATGGCCCCACATGTTTCGGTCCACGAAAAAAGAAAGCATTTCGCTTGTATAATAAGATATACCCGAATTTAAATTGAGCTGCTAAGGATGTAATGCTGTTTACAACATTTTTCACCCACCAAAAACTTGTTTGTCTTTTCCTGTCACAAAAAAAATACTTTGAACAAAAAAATTCTAAAAAATGCATTTTGAAAGTTGTCGGGTGAAGGGCATAATTTAACGACAGGACGCCGATATGTCCCATTTTTCGTTTTCAAAGTAACTTCCCGAACTACCCCATCTTCACCAGGGTGTAACTTGACCACTCAGCCGAGAGTTCATTCTAAAGGAGGTCTAGACTCGTATTTAACGAAAACCAACATACCCATTTCGATATTGGGCGAAGATTTTAGCTATTTTGAAAGCTGCTGCAACGTGTGCAAATACTCTTCCTTTCATCGCTTCCAAAAATTAGAGTTCATTCTCTGCAACAGTTGTCAACGCGATAACCGATTTAATGGAATGTTCGATAGATCAGGTTCCGGAAAACTATTCAGCGTTTCCATGGTTAGGAAATGACCCGGAGTGAGAGGTGTGAGATCGTTCAGATCTTCACTAACGGCAGAAAGAGGCCGCGAGTTCAAAAGTGCCTCAATCTGAGTAAGTAACGTGTAGAATTCTTCATACGTCATAATTTGCTCACCTACCACGCTGCTAGGATGTGTCTTGACTGATGTAACCCCAGCCTCGCTAAGGCCATTAAAATGCAGGTGGATTGGAATGCCAAGTGATTAACAGTTTTCTGGCGGCAGTTTGCGCAAATAATATAAGTTGATTATGAGCACCTTTAAAATTAGTAATTTCATCTGAATACAGGGTGAGTCGGGAGGAACGGACCAAACTTCAGGTGTGTATTCTGCAGGTCAAAATAATTTCAAAAAACTCATATATTGTTATCTGATTCTCATTTGTTTTTAAACTATAGGGTATTTAGAATATTTCAAATAAATAATTTTTTTTAGTTTATCGCTTCTTATCACAAATGCGATAGGTGCTGACTCATTTTTTTTGCGAAATGAGTTAATAGCATTACTGGAGGACGTTCTTTTAAACATCCGAATGCAAATGAATTATCAGCACGATGGAGCTCCCGCGCATTTCGCTCGTCAGGTCAAACAATATTTAGATCAAGAGTTTCGCGGACGATGGATTGGTCGAGGTGGTCCTATTAGTTGGCCTCCAAGATCTAGAGACCTCACACCACTGGACTATTGTTCGTGGGGCTGGTTCAAGAACGAGGTATACAAAGTAAAAGTTAACACTCGGGATGCCCTTATTCGACGCATTAGAAATGCGGCATTGCTTATTAAAGAAAGACACGAATCAATCAGAAAAGCAACAAGAGCCCATCGCAGACGAAGTGAAATGTGTTTGTAGGTTAATGACGGGATTTTTGAGCATTTATTAAACTAATGCTATAAATGAAACCATTTTAATGTCGAAAATGTTGTTTTGTTTATAATGACGCTATAGTTTGAAGACAAATGAAAATCGGATAACAACATAGGAGTTTTTTGAAACTCTTTCGACCTGCAGAAAACACACCTGAAGTTTGGTCCGTTCCTCCCGACTCACCCTGTATATATCAGATACTCTGCCTCTCCGGGCAAAAAAGCAACGTATTATAGTAAAGGAACCGGCATATTCTAAGGAAACGTGAGAGAATGCCTTTACTTGGGAAATTCGAAAAGACAGTAGATCCGCCATAAAAGGTACATACGTTTGCGGTTTAGAACGGCAACATCGGACACTTTTAGAGAGACAACGGTAGATTGCACTACGTGGAGAGAGTATCCAAGAGGTCCTAATCAGAATGTTATGAAGAGTTTTGAGCCCGGATATAAGTTCTCACCATGGGTGTGCTGTGTCACAAGATCCGTGAATCTATGACGTTTTGGCAACAAAATAGGGTGCTTAACCTCAAAGGAGAGGGTTGACTTTCGAAGACGACGACCCACCCTGATCAATCCTACTTCGTCAATGAATGGAGCGAGTTTTCTGACTGTTTTAGGCCAACAAGTATTCTTCTGGCAAGCTCTAAAGATATCCGAAAAACATTCGTTTTGAACATGTCTGACCAATACCTGGAAGGAATAGAACTCTTCCTCTTTGTTAAGATAGCTGAAGTATAAACCTTCGATTTATTTTTTACTGCAATGAAAGGTAGAATATAACAAAGTATATGATGAATTTTTCTCAAAGATGAGAATCTTGTGAGTAAACATGCGATGGAGGAGTCATAATTGAAATATGCAAAACAGTTTGTGGTCTCTCTTCTTGAGAAACGTCGTTAGTTTGAAGAAGAGAAGGCTGCGCAGGCCAATTTCGCGCGATCACGCTTTTAATAATCAGTGATCAAATCACAGTTCGTGAAATATCGCTCACTCATAAGAGTAGTGAGCGGTTCGAGACAAATAGGATGATATATACACATTGCTTTGCAAGAATCCTAACATACACGATAATAGTGTTAATTTTTGTAGAATTTTTGCAAAACATACAGAATAATAATAGAAAAATAACAAACAATTCAGAAACCACAATTTAAACATCAATTTCGAAAGTTTTCGTTTTCGGTACCTATGACGCAAAATGTGATTATACTAACAATACGAGCACTTTTGTCAATACTACAATGCTCTGAGATATCGGAATAAAATATTTAGTTTGTGTTGTTTGAAGCATTCACATAAAGAAGTCGGTTCTGAATAGAGATATGAGCCATTGATGACCTGCTCTACTTGAAATAACACTTTGGTTGAAAAAAAAATCATCGTAGTCGAAATTCCGGGAAGGCAGAACCTAGCTATAACGAACCATGTTCATATTAAAATGAAGTTGTTTGAACGAATCGATCAAAATACGAGAACTGACAACGCCAACTATCTACCTCATTTCGTTACTTTCAGGACACACACATCTCTTTCAATGAATTTTTTTTTATAGTACCGTTCTGGAAGACCTGTCATAACATGTCGAATCAGAGCGTCCAAATTAAACCCGTATTCGTGGGTCCACACCGTGAGACGTTTTAGGTGCGCTGAGATACGCAAAAGTTTGTGAGGATCTGAGTATGGATGTTTGTTACTCTTTCAGGTAAGAACTGCCTGAAAGATTCGGAAGGAACATCACATCAACATAGTTAATATTTCAGATTAACGTATATGGTTTGTGAGTTGGCCTTAATACAACGAAAAACTATCGAGGGAGTCGAAAAATATTCTGCCGTTCGAAAGCGATCGAGACGTACGCTGCCTAAACACTCGATGATTGAGACATGAACATAATGTACCATGGGTTTTTTCCTTCAAAAAGTTCTGAATAAAAATCGACGACAACAGACAACATAGTTATCTTTTTCATATGGAAGCCATCCTAACAAAAACTTTTGTCGTTTTCAGTTTTCAAAGTAGACGACTTTTTGTCGGCCTATTTCATAAACCTGTCGAGTCCATTGTTTTAGAATTGATTTGGCATTTTTACAAATTAGGCCGACGCTTTGTCTCTCACACAAATCTATTGATTTTTGGACGATTAGTTATCAAAATATAAGTTTGATCCTAGGGTCGCTTGCCACTACGCTAAATTCGGAACTAATTCAAGATCTTGGACCTGAATCAAATGGGTGAGCTCAATAATATTTCGCATTTATTATGAGTGTGCATTTGATTTAGGACTTAAAGGTTGATTTAGTTCTGAATTTATCGTAGTGGCAAGCGACCTTTAAGAATGATTCAGCACTAATTCAAACGACTGTACGTAGAGATATCGTTGGCGACTGCATTCATTTTGCGTTTCATGAGGGGTATCGGATTGTATTGTCAAGTATGGGTTAAACGTATATTTACTAAAAGTTAAAGAAATCTTATGAGGGGTGCAATCAGGATTTAGGCTTTTCCAAGATTGTTCGTTTTTGAAATATGGCTAATGACCTCAGTAGTCGATATCAATGAAATAATAATAAAAAATAGTGCGAAAATGATGGATAATTATAACAATGACTTTGATAGTCGATTTGCGCAGACGAAGTTGCGCGGGCCAGCTTGTCTTATCTAATTGCCAATTGCCACAATTGGTCCAACCACCAGATACCCTTCGCTCTTTAGTTTCTGGGATAGGAAATGATTCTGAACACTTCTTGGCCAACATTTTACCATAATAGTTTATTATAATATTGAGTTGTTTTTTATTTATCGATTGAGACAGTATGAAGTCTGCCGGGTCAGCTGGTTTCACAAAAAATGTTCACAACATACTGCTGCAACAATCGACGAAATCTCAGCAAATGGTCATCCGCATTTTAACAAACCATTAAACAGAATGAATTATAATTCATCGACCTCACTTTCTTGGCGGTTTCTTCGCCTAAAATCAAATCATTTAATATTGTATTAAGTAGACATTTAAAATTTTAATGAAGGAACTCACGGTCAATGGATCCATCATCTTGATATCGAATATCTATCACCTCTCCAAAACAATAGCGGGTATTATAGAGCATCGTATGAACGGTGTGTTTCATATTTTCGCTTTTCCAATTTTTCACATACAATCACAATTGCCACTTCGTCTATTGTAGGAGCGTTGAATTGGCGTTCATCTGCTCTAATCACAACCTTGTGATTGTCACTTGACATACTATCCAAAGCAGTTTTGAACAATCGAACAAATTCATCCCACATTCCATTCATTGATTGTCGTTGATCATCCAAATTGCCTATATGAAGTAATTTTGGAGGAATTTATGATGTGCATCTTCAAGTGGTTGTAACGATCCAATTCGATGGTGAATCTGGCCTTGGATCTAACGTCCTTTAATTATATCTGCTCCGAATAAAATCATTTGGAAACATGGAAACACCCATTTTATTTTTGTGTGTTCGATAGAAAATGTCAATGTCTTGATTCGGACGTTTAGGCAACTTGAAATACACAGTAATTTTTTTTATTTATTTTATTTATTTATTTATTTATTCATTTATTATTTCGGGACACAAACGGGACGAACCCAAAACAGTGCCCACTATTCAATTCATACAATATCAATTAAGTCTACATATGAACATATTCTGCAAACAAAACTTATCTCCATGTAAAACAAAAAAAAGGCAATTTATGTGGTGACGTGTACAAAAAGTTCATCTCAACATTCAATTCGATTCATCTGAGCGACCTCAACACACCGGTATTGCAACGACGAAAATACGTGAAGAGAGCTGACCGAACATATCTGTCTTCTGTCGATTTCGGAGAGGGGTATGTACTGTCAACCTCCTGTCTACTTACATTGCTGAAGTTGTTCATAGCCGTGAGCACTTAGGTTGTATTCCGGATCTGTTGTAAGGTCTGCATCCGGTTATCAGCAATCAGTGTGCTACCACAGAATTGACTCATCAATCTGTCCTTCATATCTGGATTATTACCTGCAGGCACTTGATTCTGGAGTTGTTGTAGAAATAGAGGATTGAGAGGGAAACTTGACCAACTTGGCAAACCAGCAAAACCATTTCTTAGCAAGGCCCATTGGGCTCAAAATGCCGCAGGGTTGATCTTGGTAGGTGTCTTAAGCAGATTCGCTTGGAGCATTTCAGCAACAGGCGGCGTAACTTGAGGAGGTGTCACCTTGATGGTACCAGAAATAGGTTGAGTTGGTACAGTATTCGGTTAATGTTGGAAGCCATAATTAGGTAGGTATGGTGGAACCGGAATGGTTCCATTATGAGCATGTCTATATTCCTTCAGGGGTTTCAAGTTCCCACATCTAATAACCTCATTTATATTCGGAAACAGCTGCATTGATTCTTTTCCAATTGATAAACTCAGGCTCTCCTTCAAGGATTGAAGGTTGGACATGAGTGGATTTCGTTCTGTGGTGGTGAATTGTCTAAGTTCAGGTGGAAGGGTTCTGTGCTCTAGTTTAGGAGTAGAACAGTAGATTTTACCAGGAACATTTTCGAAAACTTCATTGGAAGAGATGTGTAATTTTCTGGAATCATCCTTGTTCGAGAGTTTAGTTATTTCGTTGTTTGTGGTGTTTTCTGATGGATGGTACATGATGACTTTTTTAACTTCTTCTCTAGTCGTTTTCGCATGACCATTTCTGAGATGACGTTCGCAGTTAGCTTTAGTTGTAAAAGCATAATTATATAGAGAGCATTCATAAGGACGTTCACCGTTATGTGTACGCATATG
Source organism: Hippodamia convergens (assembly GCA_038502775.1). Classification (NCBI taxonomy): domain Eukaryota; kingdom Metazoa; phylum Arthropoda; class Insecta; order Coleoptera; family Coccinellidae; genus Hippodamia; species Hippodamia convergens. The sequence goes on from JAVSIQ010000895.1 coordinate 107,056, forward strand.
ACGAATGAGTGCTGCTTTTTCGACAGTAGAATGAAGGCACATGTTGCAGCAGTAAGATCCATTGTTATTTCCATTAAGATGCGCTCTGTTATGCCCTTTCAGAGCTCGCAAGTTCGGAAAAATGGCTGTGCACAGTCGGCAAGGGAACTCTCCCTTCAACTACATGTTCCCGAACTCGATAGCAAAAGCATCTTGAGTCTCTTTCTCTTCGTTCTCCGACGACTCTAGCTGTTCGTCCGAGTGAGATTTCTGGAGATTACCCGACATTTCGTTCGTTTTGTGTTGGAATTGTTGCAGAAGATTACCGCTGGTGGTCATGGATATTATGGTTTGTATATCCGCAAGGTCTTTATTGTTATCCGGCAATTACTTGTAATCACATTTCACAGAGTTATCACCTTTGTTTGGGATATGTTTTTCTGGTGATATATCTTGCAGATTCAAACGAGAAAAGAAATCATTTCGTTTGACTTCTACTCCCGTCAGTTTCTAGGAGGAAAAATTCAACCCAGTAATGCTCTTTTTGCAATCATTTTCATGAAACTCTAGCGTGCTGGAGCAAGGGAAGGCGCGGTTGCATTTCTTGCTTTGCCAGATCCTTTTTGCAGATTTTTTTCCTATTCGTATCGATCAATGTGTGGAAATTTTTCACTGGAGAAATCAACGAACGTGAGGTCTTTAAAACAGACGACCGAATGTTTGTGGTTGACGTTTTCGTGCACGGCTGCCCGATGAACTTCCAGCTGCTTTTGATTCAAGGAAACGTTTTGCACTGGTGACATATCGCCGGATTATCGGGATTGTTGTCTTTCATGTCGTTTCTCAAAACTGAAACTGAGTGAAAGTCATTCCTTTTGCAAACCGGACATCTGTATTTTCGAGTAACGTCTTCGGCGTAGTTGGAGTTTCTTTTATTGACGGTTACTTCTTCGTCGTCCAATTCAAGCTTACGCTTCCTGCTGAGTTTAGATTTAACTCTGTTGTTGTAACAACGAAACTGCCCAAGACGATAAGGATACACCTGCAGAATCTGTTTCAAGGTCCTGAGCTCCAGTTCTAGCTTGGATAGACATGTCTTGGTGCACAGCGGCGAGAGACCATACCACTGCAAATACTGCGGCGACACTTTCTCCACCAATGGCAACATGCACAGACACATGCGAGCTCACAACATAAAGAGCAACAACTACGAATCGGACGGCAGCACAGACAGACTATTTCTCGAATGACCTTTTTTTCAATATTTTCCGATAGAATGAAAAACTAATCTTGACGGCAAAATGCCCTCTGAATTTGTGGACTTACCGAGTTCATGGTGTCGTAATCCCTAAGAGCGCACTCACTATTCACTGCAGAAATTAGTTCTGCATCCATTGCGAAAGAACTCGAACAACGAGCGTTGAAACCAAAATTGATTGTCAAAAATTTCGAATTGGAAAAACTGTTGATAGCTGTATTCGCATTCAATCTTGACTCGATACTGACTGTTCAATGGCCTTGCGTATGGCCCCACATGTTTCGGTCCACAAAAAAAGGAAGCATTTCGCATGTATAATAAGATATACCCGAATTAAAATTAAGCAACTAAGGATGTTATGCTGTTTACAACATTTTTCACCCACCAAAAACTTGTTTGTCTTTTCCTGTCACAAAAAAAAAATACTTTGAATTTCATGAAAACAAAAAAATTTAAAAAAATGCATTTTGAAAGTTGGCCGGGTGAAGGGCATAATTTAACGACAAGACGCCGATATGTCCCATTTTTCGTTTTCAAAGTAACTTCCCGAACTACCCCATCTTCACCAGGGTGTAACTTGACCACTCGGCCGAGAGTTCATTCTGAAGGAGGTCTAGACTCGTATTTAACGACAACCAACATACCCATTTCGATATTGAGCGAAGATTTTTGCTATTTTGAAAGCTGCTGCAACGTGTGCAAATACTCTTCCTTTCATCGCTTCCAAAAATTAGAGTTCATTCTCTGCAACAGTTGTCAACGCGATAACCGATTTAATGGAATGTTCGATAGATCAGGTTCCGGAAAACTATTCAGCGTTTCCATGGTCAGGAAATGACCCGGAGTGAGAGGTGTGAGATCGTTCAGATCTTCACTAACGGCAGGAAGGGGCCGCGAGTTCAAAAGTGCCTCAATCTGAGTAAGTAACGTGTAGAATTCTTCATACGTCATAATTTGCTCACCTACCACGCTGCTAGGATGTGTCTTGACTGATGTAACCCCAGCCTCGCTAAGGCCATTAAAATGCAGGTGGATTGAAATGCCAAGTGATTGAGTTTGCGCAAATAATATAAGTTGATTATGCGCACCCTTAAAATTAGTACCTTGATCTGAATCTATATATATATATATCAGATACTCTGCCTCTCCGGGCAAAAAAGCAACGTATTATAGTAAAGAAACCGGCATATTCTAAGGAAACGTGAGAGAATGCCTCTTCTTGGGAAATTTGAAAAGACAGTAGATCCGCCATAAAAGGTACATACGTTTGCGGTTTAGAACGGAAACATCAGACACATTTAGAGAGACAACGGTAGATTGCACTACGTGGAGAGAGTATCCAAGAGGTCCTAATCAGAATTGTATGAAGAGTTTTGAGCTGTGGATATAAGTTCCCATCATGGGTGTGCTGTGTCACAAGGTCCGTGAATCTATGACGTTTTGGCAACAAAGTAGGGTGCTCAACCTCAAAGGAGAGGGTTGACTTTCGAAGACGACGACCCACCCTCATCAATCCTACTTCGTCAATGAATGGAGCGAGTTTTCTGACTGGTTTAGGCCAACAAGTATTCTTCTGACAAGCTATAAAGATATCCGAAAAACTTTTTTCTTGAACATGTCTGACGACTACCTGGAAGCAACAGAACTGACACGAATCAATCAGGTCAATTAGGACAATGGCGGGATTTTTGAGCATTCATTAGAATAATGCTATAAATGAAACCAGCTCTGAATAAGCTTCCTTCACAGACAATATCAAATCTGAAAGAAGATAAGCCGCGCAGAGTTCTAATCGTGGCAAGGAAACAACACGAAGGGGGGCCACTCTCGATTTTGCCGAAACAAGAATAATTTCAATTCTTCCAGAATTGGCAATAAATCTGAAATATATTACACAGCCATAACCCGTTGTATTAGCATCACAAGACCCATGCATCTCCACGCGAGATGCGCTCTCTGAAATCAGACATCTAAGTTACTGTATTTTGGACAATTCAGAAAGCTCTGATCTAAAGCGACTCCAAGATTCCAAAATATCCCCATTGACTATCCTAGTCACATTTCGAAAGCCACAACCTCTATATGATATGTTTGACAGCGAGGATAACAGGCGATAAAGAACCTAAAGGGTCAAAAATCCTTGCAAATTGTGAAAGAATCCCTCTCTTAGTATTTGCACGATAAGTTTCAGAGAAGGAGTAGGAAAAGACATCCAAAGTGGGATCCACTGGAGACCTAAAACCCTTATGAATTTGGGACCATCTGAGTCAAAACTGAGTGGCATTTGTGTATCTGCTATGGGAACAGCGGCAAGAACAGAAGGATGGTTACTTACCTATTTTCGCAACTGAAAACCTCCTCTTTTGAGTAGAGCGATCAACTCTGTTTTTAAATGAAGGGCTTCATCAATGGATGGTGCGCCTGCACAGAAATCATCAACGTAGATCGATTTCTCAATTAACTTAGCAGCAGCAGGAAAAGTTTCCTGTTCTAGATATGCGAGCTCTTTTAGAGTCCTTATGGCCAAATAAGGTGCAGAAGACACACTAAAGGTAACTCTATCAAGAGTGAATTCTTTTATTTTTCCATTTCTAGAGAAACGCCAGAGAAATCTCTGAAATCTTTATGTTCGGGGTCGCACTAATATCTGACAATACATTTGGTTAAAATCACAAATAGAGGCTACTCTATGAATTCGAAACCTCGAAAGAATAACACATAAATCCTTATGAAGCTTTGGACCTGAGAGAAGCTTATCATTCAGGCTTATACCCCTTGAACTCTTGGCACTTGCATCAAACACTACTCTAAGCCTAGTGGATGTGCTATCTGGTTTCATAAAACAATGATGAGACAAATAAAAGGCTAATGAAGAATTGTACTCACTTGAGATAACCTCAGAAATATAATGACGTTGAAAGTTTTCTTTCATGAAGTCAGAATATGCTGTATATAAATGAGGATTTTTATGGAGCCGAGTCTCTGAGGAAATGAATCGTCGGAGGGCCTGTGAGTATGAATCGCCAAAGTCAGGGTCTTTATACTTGAATGGAAGAGAAACAACTAATCTTCCAGAAATGTCTCGACTTACTTATAATTTTGGCTGGTTTGAACAGAGATCTGGGAGAATTATATATTCAAAAGAGAAGGTAGGACTATCCCTATCACATGGTTTTACTAAACATTCGGTGATACTCTTAGTTGATCTAGAAGTTTGATTGTTTAGTCCTTCTATAGGCACTGAACAACGTCTTCTCTCCAACCCCAAGCAATTAAAACAACGTTCACTTATGGAATTAGCCATGCTAGCGGTATCAAGAAGTACACGGACCTTCTGGAAGTTTCCTCGACCATCCCTAATATTAACTTCAGCAGTTGAAAGCAGAACAGTCGAATACAGTAAAGCGGAATTTGAAGTGCTGCTGTTTCTTGGGGACTAGAATTAGGAAGTAGTGCCTCCGTCGTATTCAGGGCACCAAATTTCGTAAAATCATCTTCATTTATCCCTGCTGAACCCGAGGCGGTGGCCTCAGGAGCTGCTATTTTAGAGGTACCAGATTTACGAGAATTCAAATGCAGCGTTGTATGGTGCTGATACTGACATTTTTTGCAAGTAACGATGTACCATTTCGGATGTAATATGACTCACGCAACAGTTAATACAAAGGTTATTACTTTTCACAAAGGCTACTCTGTCATTGGGAGTTTTGGCCAGAAAGATGTGACACCTATGTAAAGCATGTGAAGCTGAGCAAACTATACAGTTTTGCTGTTCGCCAGAAGAAGTTAAATAAGCTAAAGTTGTTGGAGTCCTCTTGAAAAGGGGAAATCTATTTTTATCCACAGTGGTAATCTGAGGGGTTGTACCTTTATGTTTCAAAGGTGACGATGATGCTGATGGCATCATGCATTGTACAGATTCCAAAGCTTTGCAATGATTAGTAAGAAATGTTGTGAGAATTCTATACAGGGTGTCCGGGGAATAACTCTACATACTCTTACCAGAGATAGAGGTGGACTAGGTGATTACTGATTGACTATAAAAATTTAATTTCCGGATTTCCCTAGAAAGCTACAGGGTGATTTTCCAACTTCATGGAAATACTGAGACCATCATGAAATCCAAACTTATTGACGGATATTATTGAAACTTAGGAAGTTATTGGCACATTCAAAGTGGTCAGGGTAAAACAAACACTTTGTATTTCGAATAACAAATAATTGAATTGCTTTTTAGAAAGAAGCTGGATTATGCTTCAATTTGTGGTATCGCTTGAAGTTGTCACATCAACAATTATTTTTTTATGAATTTTTGAATTTGGATAAGGTTCGAAAAATTGAATTTATTTACCTGAACAGGACTTAGTCATCTTGTAGAGGTCAAAAATAAATGATGAATTTTCTTAAAAAAGTTACTGAAGGTGAGGAAGACTATAATAATTTGTTGATATACTGGGTGGCCACCCCAGTCGAGGATCTCATTGCGATGGAGTAAATGAAGGTATATTTCGAAAAAAAAATCGGTGAAGTCTATAGGGTATACATAAGCATATTTCAAAATTATCCGTATGTATACCGGGTGTTCGACACCAAAGTGACACTTCTTCCAATGTAAAACCCTCTAACTGAATTATTGAATCGAGGAGTATCTCCAGATTTCAACCCGCTAGATTATTTTTTATGGGGAAAATTGATGGATATGGTGTATTCTGAAGAAATCCAGTCAAGAGAACAGCTGATGAACAGAATTATCAACTTTTGCGATATTCAAGAAAAAATGGCGATATGATTCGCAAGACTGTATCCAATTTGAAGATAATTGTATACAAGCTAATGGTTTCCATTTCGAACCACTTCTGAAATAACGTTGCCTCAGCAATTCACTCGTTCCAATTTTCATTTTTATTAGGTATTTTTTCTGTATTTTAGTTTCTTTCATTTGTTATTATTTCGTTATGGAATGTGCTTATTAAAGCTCTGAACTCTTTCGAAAATTTCCTACTAATACTTCCGCATTTTATATTCAAACATGAGATTTTCAGTTCTCTTCATGGTGAAAAATTCAATTTTTCGAACTTTATCCAAACTCAAAAATTCATGAAAAAGTAACTGTTGATGTGACAACTTTAAGCGATATCACAAATTTAAGCACAATTCAGCCTCTTTCTAAACAGCGAATCAATTATTTGTAATTCGAAATACAAAGTGTTTGTTTTACCCCGAACACTTAAAATGAAGACTAATGAGTCCAGCCCTGGAATAATGAAATAATTGATATCTTTCTGACTCGACCTTAGCATGTGCCAATAACCTCCCAAGTTTCAATAATATCCGTCAATAAAGTTGGATTTCATGATGGTCTCAGTATTTCCATGAAGTTGGAAAATCACCCTGTAGCTTTCTAGGGAAATCCAGAAATTAATTTTTTAAAGTCAATCAGTAATCACCTTGTCCAACTCTATCTCTGGTAAGAGTATGTACAGTTATTCCCCGGACACCCTGTATGTAGGCATATCTGCAGTACTATGCTCGAGCTCAAAATCTGTTCTAAATTTAGCATCTAATTTTTGTAACAGAATATTGAACATTACGAAATCAAATTTTAAAATATTGAGTGCGGCAAGGTTTTCTGAAAATGTGTCTAGTAAATGTCTTAACTCCTTAGAAGATGGTTTCTATAAAGGTTGGGTCATGTATATTTCATTGAAATAGGTTGTAGCCAAGAAACCTCGGTTCTGATATCAACCAGTGAGTGCATCATATGCTATTTGATAATGTTCTTCGTACATAGGAATAGCTTTCAATAAATTCAACGGTTCGTTTTTCAATGATGTCAACAAATAATGCAATTTTTCAATCTTGCTCAGGCTGGAATCATTATGAATGATGCTATTGAACAAATCGAAAAACAAAGGCCACATTTTCAGATTACCTTCGAAAATAGGTAAATTGATTTTGGGTTATTTTCCTCTGAAGCCGTTGCCCGGAGTCGATGAGTTATTCAGTTTGGAGGTAGCAGATTTAGAATATTTAAGTGATAACTCCAATTTTCCACTTCTAACTCCGTACATATATTTATTAGACAAAACACTGATCTTGTCTTCCTCATCAAACTGTGCATCGTCTTCATCTAAAGAAATTATTTGATTGTGAAAATCTTGAAATTCCTCATTCATAATCTACACAAATTATACCCTAGCAGAAAAATTCTGCTAGAATTCATCATTCGAAGAACCCACACCATATTCATAAATTTCTTGCAATCGATTCGAATATGTTTTACGTTTTAGCGATGATTTCTTCATTTCCGACATTATTCGAATTAGTTACTATACAACTGAAAATGAATAACTAATCGAAGGAAGAAGGAAATATGTGCAATATTTCAATACAAACAATGGGAATAAAGGTATTAAAATAGTAAACGAAAAACGTTCAGATTCCCAAGAACAAATCGCAATTTGAAATTGAAGTATTTTCAGTGTACAAACCGAAAGAAATGACCTCGCAGTTGTCTAGTCTTATACCTGCAGACTTGAGTATGGAATTATTAATTTCCGATAAAACACTGTTTGAGTGAGTAATTAAATTTGATAGGAATTTTTAGTTATTTTCGAACATAAACAAAGTAGGCGAATGTCAAAGCGTTTGACGAATGAGAACCAGATGACGCAAATGAGACAAAAATATGATCTGAAAGAACGAATCTACAAGTGAAATTGCGCACGTTTCGGATAGACGACAATATATGCGCGATAAACGAAATGAAGAAAGTGTATTCTGAAAGGGAAATTACAGCAACGCTTAAAATGACCACCTTGAATTGAATACGAATTTTCGAAAAATAGATGATATCTATATGAAATCGATACAATCCAGCTCGAAGAACCAAAATGTCGTAAACAGACTTTTTCTCGAAGGACCTTTTTCCAATAGAATGAAAAATTAACTTTCGACGCAGTTGGCAGCAAATCAGGAGAGTATGGGTTTGCCAAATTTGAAATTGAAGAATGATGTTTCAACAAGATGGAACTCGACTTTTAATATGCTAAAGAAATTTTTGACCATGAACGATGCACTGTAATGAAGTCGTCTCTGACGATCAAAAATCCTGAAGAATTTCAATCGATGGATGTTCTCTCGCATGATGAGTGGATGATTGTAGAACAGGCATTTCAAGTGCTCGAAGTGTTCGATACCCTCACCACCGTTATTAGTTCGGAGGAACGAATGTCAATTTCTTCTATTATATAAAAAAAATTGAGATTGCATTTAATCGAATGCGATCAGAACTCGTTGAACTGAATGCCTCAGGTAGATCGCATGATGAAACGACCACATAAAGGAAAATGAACTAATCGGATTCAGTACAATATTGGATCCGAGGTTCAAAAAATTCGGATTCATGGATGAAGGCAGATACAGGAAAATGATGAAAAGGCTGTATACGAAGGTCTCCAGAATGACACCACCTGAAGCTATCGAGAGATCATCAAATGATCCAATGACCAAGACGCCACTCCGAATAAAATGAATCGGATGATGTCATATTCGATGATTTTGACACCGCACAAAAAAAATACTTGAAACCTGTAAATGCTCGAGCATCTGTCATTGTGGAAATAGACTAATATATCGAAAAAATTTTCTACTTAGAAACGATAGTAATGGATTGTCTTTAGATCCATTATTATGGTGGCATTTAAAAACACACATCTATCCTCGATTATTCCAGATAGTCAAAACAAGATTGTGCATTATAGCCACCTCAGTATCATGCGAACGTATATTCCACATGCGGTCCAAATCGCGAATAACACCTCAAACCTAAAAAATATCACAAATTGTCTTCATAAATTATAATTTGAAAGATACCGAATATGCGTAATCAATTGTTATTTCATGCTCACACTTTTTTTTTAAAATTTTGTATTTCTCTAACCATATTATACCTGTATTATTATATTTTTATACCTCATCATTTTATTCTTTTCTTGAACTTCAATGTTAATTTGAAATAGACAAAACAAATATCTTGATAATACTTATTTCATGTTCATACTTCAGTCACTTTTTTTCAAATTTTATATTTCTCTAGCCATATATACCTATATTATATTTTTATATCCTTTATTTTTTTTCTTCAACTTTAATGTTTATGTTAAATAGACAAAACAAGTATTTGGTGTTTGTTTCATTTTCAGTCATCATACAAAATGTCATGAGTTTAATGATACATCATGCGTGAGAAGAATCAGAATCAGAATTAACTCCCTAGGTACATCAATTATACAAAAGATGGCGGTAATAATTTTTCGGAACAATTATTGAACTGAAATATATGTTCTGACTAATTTTGTTTTGTGACTTAACACAAATAAGTACTATTCCGAAAAGAGCGTAATTTCAACTAACAACCAGATTCATAAAAAAGTAAAAACCTCGAACTTAGTTTATTGTCCCTGCAAACCTAGTTTTTTCAATGAAACAGGAACATCTGAACATTCTTAGAGAATTGTAACAAATAACAAATGATTCGGTCAGGAATCTGTTACCTCAATTGCCAATTCGAAATTTTCATTTCGTAACTATTCGGTTAGTTCACTGGTCACTGCTACTCCTCTCTCACTATCATTTTCGCTTTCACTCTCGCTTTTACTCTCACTTTCACTCTAGTAAGTAACTGGAAACAAACTCTTTTTTATAATTTTGACCAGCCAATGACCGAGGACATTTTGAGCAGTATAATTTCAAAATTGTTTGATGCTGGCTTTTTGGTAGTGGGTGTGGTTAGCGATACGGGCTCAAGTAATTGCTCTTTGGTCCAAACTGCATGTTGACCATGAAAAAAAATGTTTCTTTGAGCATCGTCGCAATAGATTGTTGAATTTTTTTTGTATTTGCTGATGCACCACACCTGCTGAAACCGCTTCTTAATCATTTACTGGGCCAGGGATTTTAGGTGAATTATATATTCATCGGCAAACATTGTTTTGAAAATATTCTAGACATATCTTCATCGGAATTGAGTATTACGCATAAAAAAGCAGATATCATGTGAAGTTGAATTACTCAGAATGACAGAATGTCAGGCCAGCTGCTCAACTCCTTTCAAATTCAATAGTGGATATCACCCGATGTTCCTTGGAAAGATGTTGCTGAATTTGTTGAATTGTTGAATGATTGGTTTGACCTCTTCAATTCCTGAACCAGATTTGTTGCAAATTTTCCAACAAAGAATGCCTATGGCACTGAATTGGAAAAAGAGGATGGCTTGTTACTACAGGCATTCAATATAATGAGACAAATGACTGTTGAATGCCATGAATCACCTCCAGAAAGATATTCTGCTTTCCAATGAGTCATTAAAAGAATTTCTCTATTTCAGTCAATTCTTGTGAAATATTCCCGAAATTCAAATGAAAATTCAGATTAGTGACTTTTGTTTTTTATCTTGGCAGTTGGTGTGACATACGAAAGTTGACAGATCACGGAATTTGAATTGATTTGATTCGAAATTTGATTCGCTCGGAGGTCAGTACTGACAACCATAAAACGAAAAATATAACTGAAAACAATGCTGTAATGAGTTTCATTACAGCACTACTTTTAGTACTGTAATGAACTCATTACGATACTGAAATAGAGAAAAGAATTATTCATCTACCTAAAGTCAGCTCACGGAATTGAATTTCTTTAAACATCGAGACTTGATCAAAACATTATTGAAAACTTTTTTTTGTACATAGGAGAATGGGGGCTACCAATGACCACCCACATCCCTTGGATTTCATGTATCGCTTGAGATGACACATACTGGGAAAAAATCAGCAGCAGTTTTCACAGAAAGCAGAAATACCGGGGAATCTGAATAAAAATTTCTGCTCCAGCCTCTTCAATACATTGACTTAGAGTCGAATAATTCTGATGAATATTGCTTAACTTAGCAAATATTAGGAAATATCCGTTCGAATTCTGAACCGACACCGAATTTCGAAGTATGCCAAGAAGAGGAAATTTTAATACCTTATTTATTCATTGAACCCCAATACCCAGAACCCCAAATATTACAAATATCTGAGAGTGACATACCGAATGGGACCAATCAATTATTTAATGATTTCGAATCCAGAGAGAAAATGAACAACGATTCATAGATGGGTATGTACCTTATAAATTCAAGGATAAATAAACTAATTTGGGCCACCCTTCTCATGAATTCAAAGCTGAAGGAAGATCTGATGATTGGATACAATTAATATCAAGAGAGGGTCTATTGCATCCTAGCAATGATTTATTAGAAAGAGCTGAGCTATTAGATTTCGAATTCAATTCCATGCATGGCACAAAATTATCAAGAGAGAAAAGATTTTCAAAGTTTTACCAGATAAAAACTATGGAAAGATTGAATAAGGAAATACTCTATGGAGTAAATAAGATTAGGAGAATTGAATAAGCAAATTAGCTTCGAAATTTTTAGAGGGAAAATGAACAAAAAACTCTCTTCATTCAAAAATAAATAAATGGGTAGCATTTTGAGTAGATTCCAATTATCACTCACATACTCATTATATATGTTCGCAGTATTAATTTAATATTTTAAATGAATCCTAATCGTTATTGAAAAATGTTTGAAAGTGGATATACGTGCACCGACTAACTGCAGTCCGGGGCTGCAGAAACGTAGATCTACAGTTTCTTTTTATCACTACACATGCACAGATAATCGATCAGTCCCGGCCGACAGTTTCGTCAAATCGTTTGGAAAACGATTCCTTCAGATCCCATCGACAGTTCAATACTTCGTATATTTTCGATATTTTACAGCCAAAATGAACAATGCGGCTAATGGGATCCATTTTATGAGTGAGTTTATCGACCTAGTAATATGCTTACGAAGAATACCGACTATGAAAAACTTGTAAACTTTCACAAAACTATTGCACTGATTCTCATTTCTCTTAATGAATTCATATGCGATATTTTATTACCATTGTTTAGTCCATAATCTGTTTTTCGATTTTTCTTTTTCAATTAATCAGAAAATCATGGCAGCAGTCAATTTTCGTTTATATTCAAGAGACATACTAATTGGTCTTCACTTGGAAAACGGCGGATCTGAACTAAAGTGTATAGTGAAATTTAGGATAGATTGCAGTCGGCGGACTGTCATTTTTGGACTATCAGATTAGGTCTTACGATTTAACTGTATCGTGTGTAATGTGCTACAGACTGTGTCAGTTCAAACCGACAGTCCTGGGACTGCAAGCTGCCGGATCGTGTATAGGCACCATTCCTCTTCCGCAGTGGGTTTCCATGAGCGTACTCACATAGGAAACTCGTTGTATTACCATATATTGTTACCCGCTTCAACTCGCTTCCTCATCCGTGACCTACCCTATCTGTTTAAGTCTTTCTACTACTGGTCAGGGAAGTAAAGAGTTATATTTGTTTTTCCATCCTCTACCTGTTCGTTCCTGCTTCACAATGCCTCGCAATTGTATGATTTGTAGCAAACTCATTACAGGTTCTTCTTCAAACGTTTCTTGCGCAGGGTGCAAAAAGTATTTCCACCCCTTATGTGTCAACCTCACAAATAAGAAATTAGAATTCCTCAAGGAATATAAAGAAAAGTGGTGCTGCCCAGCATGCACTTCGGGCGAACGCCTCCTGCGCAGCAACTCGAGCAGTTCCCGCGCTCTTACAATGAAGCACTTCAATCTTATGATGAAACAAGTTCGAAACATAATAATAATAATATATGTATTTTCCTTTTGACAGTACATGACCGTATAGGAGTCGTCATTTACAAAAAAATAAAGAAAGCAACAAAATATTACCAATAATAACAGAAAATTGATTAAGAAAAAAACAACAAAAAAAAACTTTGAACATTTCATTTTTTCATTTTTTATTTTTCATTTATTCATTAAAGGAATACATACAGGACGAGCCCACAATTGTATTCACAAATACAAAATAATTATAATACAAATCAAAGTGTTACATCTCAAGAATATAAGCTAAAAAAAACCTGAAATTTACAAGAAGAAACACCAAAGAAAAAAAAGCGAATCAATCACAATGAAACAAGGTATACTATTGTGATGAAAAATAATTTTTGATAATTTTTTGAAAGATATATAGGAAGAATAGAAAACATCAATATCAGTCAAATTGGCAATACTGTTATAAGTTTAACAACACCTATGCATCGGAGAATTTAAATAATACTTTGTTCTAGCAGAATCGAAGTAAAACAAGAATTTCTTTCTGTTGTTATGGCTGGGTATGTTGAAATATAAAGAGTTGTTGATATCCACTGAATCCACTAGATTATTAGCAACCCGAAAGATGAACTTAATATCATTTATTTGTCTTTTGTCCTCAACTCTTCTTGTCATGAACTCTTGTTGGCATTTTCGGAAAATGAAATACAAAACACATTCGGTTTCACCTGTGCGTTGCAGACATCGTCATCGGCGGTGAAGGAGGTATTTTTTACTGCAGAACTTACGGCATCTTCTTCGACAGGCGCCGCAGGCACTGCACTATTCGTATCATTAACTGTGTCTTTATCAATGTGAATACTTAGGTCAGTTCTACCAGTAGAAAGCTGAGTAAAGAATTCGTCGATTTCGGGTAATTTTTTGATAACTTATATCAGTATGGAGTGCCCCAGCGATCAATTCTAGGTCCCTTATTGTTTTTAATATACATCAACGACTTACCGCTGAATGTACCGTGTACCCTGATTTCAATGTATGCAGACGATACGAGCTTTGTGAATAACTCATCGGAAAAAACGGACCTAGAAAACAGAAGTGTCGAGACCTTAGCTCATGCTGAAAAATCATGATACAAAGAATACAAGATATGATCCTCCGGCGAACGAAAATGAGACCAGTTTGCGCACCGCGTCATCTGGAGAGTATTCTCGGGCGCGTAAATTGAATTTCAAACAACTTCGGGTTTTAACATTATGCGAATTGTATCTTCATAGAGATTTTTTACCAGATATACGTTCTTTTGAGGCAACTTTTCTAATTGAATTGATTAAGCTAAGAACATAGCAATAATTGATTAATATTTTGAGAATCATTCCAGATTTTAAACACAAAAATTCTGGTTGCATTTGAATTATATTTCGATGGCCAATAAAGAACTGTTATTATTTTGTTTTTCATGAGGCAAATTTTGTAATAGAATCGATTTAGCCAGGAATGAAGCAAGTATTTATTTATATTTTGTGACTCATTTGTCTGATTTCGAACGACAAATTTTTTAATTTGAAGAATACTCTTAATTTATGATGTACATATTAGTCTCCACTCAATGTTATATTCATTTAGCCACTGATAAATGAATGTAATAAATTCTCAGCCATTATTGTAATTGAATTTGATATTGTCATCAAAATATCAGTCTTTAATACAATTGAATTTGTTTAAATCTGGCTTATTTTTGAGAAACTTTGTTTTCTGAGACATTATATTGCACTGACCAAATCAGTCTTTAAGATAATTAATTGTTGAAAATAGCATGAAAATATATGAGACCGGCTGAAGGACCTCGGTCGATTGCCTTTTGACTTTGTCAATAAAGATCTGTTAGAAGTAGTACATAAGACGTATCATCAAAGGCTTTCAAGAATTTTCTCTTTTTATTACCTACAATAAGTAATTCAGGATTATTGTAGTTAAAGACAAAGGAACAGAACAAAGAACAAATATATTTTGATATGTTCCTATATTGCTGTAAGAAGATTGACACAATTAAAAAATGTTTCGGACTACAGGCTCCCAACGCCCAACACTTGAACTGCATTGTACAAATAAATGTAGTAATCATTTCAATTAAAAAATGGAAAATAAATTAAAAATTATCAAACGAATAATACCGACAGTCAAGAATTTCCTAAAACTATTGTTTCCAAGTTCAGAATCACAATTCTACAAATATTTTATTAATTCTTTCCTTCAAAATGCACAAAATTGAAAAATTCCACAATTTGTAAGCAATTTGTATATTTACATATACAATGTTGAATGAATGAAATAAAATAATGTTTCATTTAGAAAATAAGTTTTTCCTTCTATTCTCTTCAAAGATAAACACATGTTGTTTTCTTGGATTCTAGTTCTTATTTTTCAATTCTACACATTTTCATCCAATAATAGCTGATGTCATTTGAAATCTCGAGTTCAACGAACAATTGAATGAAGAATCATTTTTCAGTAGAATGCCTTTTTCTCCAAAATATCGTGTCGAAGAAGCATAATCCTTATGCTAATTCTATTCCTTGCATCTTCTTCGGGCACTCTTGCATTACAGTAATCAAACCATCAGTCATTGACCTAAAATCAACAAATCGTTTCATAATTTTAAGAGAAAATGTGACAAAATTTCTCTTACAATTAAAGAAAAAACAGCACTGCATCCAGTTATTATCATCAAATTTTCCTAGGACTCCACATCTCAAAAATTACCCTAGAGTTTGAATGTGAAAAAAGTTTCGTTTTGTAGCAAGCTTGCCTTTCTGACACTCCCATTCAATGATTCAGAAGATATTTTGTGAACTACATTCAATTTATTTCCACCCGCTAATGATATCGTCATATGAACGAAATATGTATTCGACAAGTTAATAGTCAATTCACTATGAAATGCTCAATTTTCTTCACCCAGCTCTGACACCATTGCTGATAGAAAAGCCTGCATTTTCAGCAAACACAACCATTTTGAGTGATTTCTCTGTTTTATCTGCTCTGATCTTCAGCAACAGCAAGTAGTTTCTTAAAGATTCGATCGGTACAGTTTCATCGTTCACCTAGTTAACAAATGAATCTGATGTGACATCATAAAAGATTTTTTTATGTATCCTTCTGAAAACAGCATATTCTATAAATCTGGAATTTGCATTAACCTTTTCCTTTTATGAGCATTCGTACCCAACTTTCTTGATATGTGGGGATTATGATGATAACACCTCAATTTCATAGATAAGTATTCGTAATGATGAATTCTGGACTTATTCAATCATCAGCATTAAAGTAATCACTACAAATAAATATTGTTATAATTTCTTAATGATTTAATCCCCTAATTTTCTAATTACTCACTTAGTAACCAAAGAATTTGATATGAACCAATTTATAACGTATGCTTCTATCGAGGCTTCTGTCAACATGATTTTACTTTTTGTAACTGAATGATTATTTTGGAAAAGAAAGATTTACTGTAAGTACTGCATCTTTTTTCAAAAACTGACACTCTTTAGATGACGATCTTGTGGGCTTAAACTGCAAATTTGTAACATAACTGTTTCCTGAAAAATGTTTCGAACATCTGCTGATTAAAGGAATAACTTCGTCATTTTGTTTACAGCCATTATCCCAGATTTCGATGATTTCTGGGTGTCTGGGAAATCGAAAGAATATGGTATTTTGATCGAATATTTTGGGCTGATTATCGCTGGTACACAAAGCTACTTCACATCTCATATTTGAAATTTGCTTAAAAAAATTGTTGTCGTGGCCGTTTCAGAACAAAAAATAAGAAAGAACTGTAAAAATACTTCCATATCTTTCAAAAGTTAGCGACGATAACTTATTTTATAACATTATTTCTGAGAAAAGCCATAACAAATCTTGCAGATGACAGATGTTTGAATTTGTCGGGATTGTTTACTCTCCAGGTGACGTCACAGCAAGATGCGCAAGATCATATCTTGTATTCCTTGTATCATGCTGAAAAATGGTTCAGAACGAATGGATTAAGGCTCAATGTAGATAAGTCTCACCGTATGGTGATAGCAAGTAATGAAGGTCCGCAGTCTATAAAATTGTTAGGTATAACAGTAGACAATCGACTCTCTTGAAACAGTCATACAACATCGCTCTTGAAAAGACTCTCAACAGCTAAATTCACTATACGTAGGATGAGGGAGGTTGCTGGTCCGGACATATCAAAACTGAGGTATTATGCAAACTTCCACCAGACCGCTATATGCGGCATAATATTATGGGGTCATAGTCACGGACTGTTAAATGTCCTCCTGAAACAAAAAGAAGCTGTCAGAGCTATTTTTGGACTCCCAAGAACTACTTCATGCAGAGAGCTCTCCCGATCATTGGGTATACTCACCGTATACCTCTGTATATATACTTACCTGTATACTGCATGTCCACGAAAACAGAGATAGATACAGACAAAACAATGACCAACATCACTATAATACTAGACACAGAATTGAACTTAGCATTGAGTTTCATCGGCTGAAGAGGACCCAAACAGGTACCAATCATTTCGGAATTAAATTCTATAATAGACTACCCTCAAAACTGTAGATGCTGCTGCGACATAAATTGTTGAAGAGGATAAAGAAATCTTTATTACGAAATACTATTTACAATTTCGAAGATTTCTGGGACATTAATTTCGATGAATAAGTTTTATTTCTATAAAAATATTTAAACTTCTTTTGTATACGTATTTTACTGATTTGTGTTTTTATATGTGTTTTTATACTATATATTATGAACTGACTATTTTGACCTGCCATGTAATCTATTCTTGATGGTAAATAAATGATGGTGATGATGATCACACACTCGCAAAGTAAGTTTCCATATTCCTGAAAAATAGGCCCAAAAATAACCGGCGATATAAGAAATGCCATTAAGGATTCCCTGATCGAAATGTTATGTGATGAAGAATTTGTAAACAAATTTCTGATCAAGGTCAATGAGAAATTGGGAATTCTACAAGGAACAGTGGTGAAAAACACAAAAGAGATAAGAGCCATCCATCTGAAAACCGATAACTTGCAACAAGCTGAAAAAATTAATAACATTTGTGTTTACAACTTGTCGGAGGAACAAGAAGGAAATTTAAGGGAGAATATTCTACAAGTTATCAATGATAAAAAGACTTTGAAGGTAACGAAACAAGACATGGTTCAGTGTTACAGAGTCGGGTCAAAATCAAATAAACCCCGTCCTGTCATAATACGTTTTGAAAGATACCATATGAAACTATCAATATTGAGAAACTGTGGAAATTTGAAAAAAAACAAAAATAGGCATAGCAGAAGATCTAATAAAGAAGAGATTGAATTTGTATCAAACACTACGGAAGAATTTGGGTGATAAGGGACTGGTTTTTACTCGATATGGAAATATATTCGTAAGAATGGGAGATTAAGTAGAAAAAATCACTAACCTCGATGAAATTAACATTTCAACTGAAAAATGAAAACAAAATTAACAATTTGTTACTGGGAATCTTAAGGAAGTTTAAGATAAGAAAAGATTTTGGTTAGAATATGTAACAAAGTAAACTTAGTGTCATTTGTGTGATTTTCATTTAATAAAGAATACTATTACAATTGAAATATATGTGTGGGTTACGATAAATTATTTGTTTGAAGCTTACAATTAGAGCATTTGTTGTCTAACTTCTTAGATGTATTTATAATCATATGATATGATCATGAGACGCTTTGTGGCCATTCATTCCATGAATATTTCAGAGAATTTGGAGCAGAATGGGGTGCCGGGGGCGGCTGTGGTTGGTGAGCTTGGGTTGGGGGTATGTTTCGCGGGAGGACCCTCACGATTTGGAATAATACACTTCAATATAAGAAGTATCTATATTAATGATATAATTAATGATATATCTAGAAAACGTTGATTTAGAAAAGATACATGTAATTATTCTATCGGAAACATTCAATATACAGGGTGAGTCTTTGACTCGTACATATATTTTAACCGTAGATTCCTGAGGTCAAAAGAAACACTTTCTTTATTTACCATTTGTTCCGATTCATAATGAACTATGCCACCCCTGGAAAGCATAGGTATCCTATATACCATAACAAACGTTGGAATAAGCAATTGTATTATAAAGACAAATCACACTTTTTCAAAAACATTCGGCGAAAGATGAAGCAGGATTATTTAAGTAATAAATAATTATCGAATTTATAATACAATGAACACGTTCATCCAAATTTCGTTGGCGACAAATGTTGAATATTCTTCTCTTGATTTCTATTTCATTTTCTATAATGAAGAATTCAGCTTTCTGTCACCCAAATCAGCTTTGAGATTTTGAGATTCATCTTCGGTATGTCATCATTTATAACAATTTCTACAAGTATTATCAGATACAAACATAACCTTCCATTTCCATAAATGAACAAATCATAGATCTGGTTTCTGTGTGAACAAATGTCATTTAATCTGTGAACGTTTTGAGACGTACACTTGTTCGAACTTTCGCACTGTTGCCAGTTGTCATTCAGACAGAGGCAGAGCACGAATCAAATGTGTGTTGTGGTTGTGAATAATTAATAATTTGTTTTTTGAAAACGAAGTTAGAAGAGTAAGGTGCTGAATTAAACATATTAATAGAACAGCTAATTCAAAAATAAGTTCGTTCACTAATTTAAAACTCACTTCTTGACCAAAGTCGTTGTATTTACCGAATTTACATCTATGGTTTTTTTTCAGACACTGGGACTAAAGGAACAAAAGTTTCAATAGAAACGTATATGAAATGAAATGAAATGATAACCCGAGGTTTTACCTGTTTATGATGATGATATGTGAATGTGAATGGCCGAGTGCAACAGTTTATGGAAAGGGCTGGAATGTGAAGATGAACGAGTACTTAGTGGCTCTAGTGGTACACAATAGGGTACTTAGTTCAGTTCACTCAGAGCACACGAAAGCATTATCGTATTATGTATTCTGTTAATATTGCCAATGAATCAGATTCAAAAATTGTTCCCAAGATGTTTTAGTGAGCACAACATAATTGAAATCCAGGAGTTTATAGTCACACAACCAGAACCATTTTCGAGTGTCCTTTCTCAAGAAATTATGAGTTTATCAGTGCGGATAATTAGAAGAACATTGACATTATTATCAACAAGTTATGTTTGAAATGAAGCAGCCCCTACTATTTTCAAGAACAACTATAAATAAATAGTTTCAGGCTTTCACGACCTAGAATGAACATGGAAGCCATTGAGATATATAAACATAAGAACAATATGAACAGAAGGGAAGAAATTCCTTTAGTACATAGCGCATGGTTGCCGGTGTTGGAAAAGACTAAAATCAAGCCAATACGAAGTGGAAGCGATGGACCAATCAACATCGCGCGCGTAAACCCACTACCTTCTCCCGCCAATGATCAGGGTATAAGTGGGGCCAACGGATCGAATCCAGCATCACTTTCGGAAATTCAACGGTCGAGTTACAATCTAAGACCAAGAATCCTCTGAAGATGCCTACCGCAGTTGTGGGCGAAACGTTAGGTGAAATAATTCCTAATAGACCACGGCCAATAAGCCCGGAAGACTCTCTTAATGTCACAACCATAAATAGTTACATGTTGCTGTATATTTATTCACTTTATTCACAGAGGTATGGCAGTAAATAACTGTGAATCATCAATTATTACATGTGGAATTAAATATTTCCAAATATTAAGTCTGGTTTTACAAAATTCCCATTGTCCGATCAGAAATTTTTACATAAATCTGATTAATTGAATCGATAAGGAATATCGGTGGATCTAATCAACTTCTCATTTCTTCCCTGTGAGATTTCTTAGTAGAAACTTGTTAACAAAATGAGCTGATGATGTTAGTTTGTCAACACAAATATTTGGCAACAAAATAAAAAATATAATAACAAAATATGAATACTGTGAAAGCAAATAATATGAAGTCAGTAGTAGTGTAGTTTAAAAGGATTATGACTTTTTTCGAGAAACTATGGCATGTTTACTGGAAGGTGACTTATTTTTTCACTTAAGTTGGCTCGAAAATGAAAATGTAGCTTCATAATTTAATTGACGAGGGAGCCATAACCACTGTCATTTCAGAATGGAAGTGGTTTATGGAGTTATAACAGTCACGTTATAACCGAGGTAAATGCATATGAATGTAAAACTAGTCATATACTTTGAAATATGATCATGACATGGAATATTATTTCATCTTACAGTTGCTTCTCATTTGCATTCTTCATGTTTATATTTAACTCTTCTTCCGATATATGAAATTATAAGGAATTAAGTAGGTAGTTTAGGAATGAAATATTCATTATATTCAAGCAGATTATTCTCAACTCACATGAAAGTTCATCGAACCTTTTTTTATTCTATTTGAATTTCACATTAAAAATAAACTGGTATCCAATAAAAATAATTAAAATTGAATATGATGTATTATTTTCCAACTCCCTGAATTCTATTTTGAATTTAATATATTTATTTTGAAATTATTATATGGCATCTTGACAATGTCCTCTTTAATCAGAGCTGTGTTAAAGCTCAGTCACTAATATTAGCACATCATGAGCAAATTTGGAACCTGATAATCCCAAGAAATGCTTTCATTGAAAAAAAAAAACAGGATTTTCCTAATATTAAGAATAAACAACTCGTATATCTACATAGTTACATGCATATCTTGTAGGATGAATTTTTAAAATTATGATTTTCTGAAGAAAGTGGTTGAAAAATCATGCTGTGCAAGGTAGAGGTAGTAAATGAAAGTCATATAGCTTTCTGATTTTCATTTGGAATATGTTTGTTTTGATCAGCTTTATGTTCGAGGAGTTCCCCTGTAACATGACACTATAGTTTCTTCTAGATTTCATCTGCATAATCACATGAAATGAAACCATGATGGTTTTTCTAATAAATATTATATCTTGCTGCTTTCTGTTTTCATATCGCAAATACTCTACCTTGCAATATAATAATTGACATGAGTGCTTTTCTGGCAATTGGAGAATTTCCCCAACATTGTTCTGAAAAAAAACTGGCTTTGGTGGAGCCTCACAATTCGAAGTAATCCTCAATTTATGTGGAGTATAACTCTTCTCCAGAGTGTAATCAGGAGCATAATGAACCTATTAAGATAATTACAGCGCCTGATGATAATGTATTATGCTTCTTTCATGATTAATGAGAACTATCTTTGCCAAAAACCAAAATTATCTAATGAAGCCAATATAGCATAATATTCATTTTCCTGATTTCAGCATTCGCTGATTGACATTATTCAAATCATAGACCACAAAATTAAACACTTTCGAATTTAAAAACTGCTTTTATAAAGAGCTAACCTAACTTTTCTTCGAATCTTCCACTTCAGTAATATGGAAACACTTCAGAATAAATGATATATTATGTGAAACTCGACTTAAAAATCCGGGACATTTTCATTATTATGTTTAATATATTTCCTAATGAAATGAAACTTAAACTATATAAACTGTGATAACAGAATATTCGCGACTGTTCTATGTTGGTCTGTCATGCGCATAGAATGATACAGAACAATTGAAATTCGAAATTCATGGTATCGTGATTTTGAAATAAGTCGTTTATTCGGTTATTGCAGAGTATCAGTGTTAATCTTCAAAATGTTTTCTAACCAAGAAATGGTAGATATGTCATAATGCTATTTTACTAATAATAATAATAATAATAATAATAGGCCTTTATTGAATATTTCAGAAAAAAGATATTGCAAAATAATCACTAACAACACTCACAGGGCGGAGTTCAGATGGGTGTGAGCCCTCTCTTCTTCCACTCAAACCCTAATGGAAAGATAGCCAGAAGAGCAAGAGAAGCTTATGGACTACAGTTTCCAAATAGGTTACTTCCAAAAGAAAAAACTTTCGTGAAGATTGTTCTGGACTCTTACTCGACCATGGAACTTTTTCTCCCAACATGGTGGATAACGGCCAGGTCAAAAATAGAAGAATGGATGAGACAGTTGAGGTTGACAGCAGATGAGTATCTCAACTTTCTGCAGAATGATTTGGACTACGCATTGGAGGACGTGCTACTTATTGTTGTTCAAAATATGTGACTACAGCAAGATGGAGCTCCATCTCATAGTTCCAGAGCCGTTACAGAATGACTCAAGATCACCAGACTTTAATCCGTGTGATTTTTTCTGTGGGGTTTCGTGAAACAACTTGTTTTTGGCAGTGTCGTGAATAATATGTACGAATTGCGATCGCTTATGGCAAGTGCGGCCAATCATATTCGAGATCAACCTAATCTCCTTGAAAATGTGAGACACTCTCTCCTCAGAAGAACTCGCGCAAGTTTGAATGCAAATGATAGACATTTCGAGCATTTACTTTGACTCTTAATGAATGTGGGATGGAAGGGCTCCTGGAGGACAACCCACCTCAAAAAACTGTAATGCACCTGAAGCAATATTTCGAAAGCTTGAATCAAAAAGGATTTAAATTGAAGAACTAAAGGTGAACTTATTCCTCGTATTACTCCATTCTCAAACAGAGTCCACAAGTTCCCTTTTCATTCACAACCTCATGATTCCAGAACACAAATTCTCGAATTTATTCGTAAAAATTTTCAACGTGACAACGTAGCAAAACTTAACTCTGTGAAAATTTTTAACAGAGTTGCATTCAGCCAAGATACCCAATATTTTGGATTTCTCAGAATTTTTTCTTCTTTCAATATCGAATTACTCGTAAACGGCGCATTTTACAAGAAAGTAGAAGTCAAGATATTATCTTGACTTCTACGCGACGGACCGATGATTGGTTTTCAGAAAAGTGATCATTGACATCAACACTTCATTTCTAATACAAAAAACGCCAAAAAAAATTTTGAAATTCTGATCGAAAAAATCGTAATGGGTAGACCCCCCTTAAACGATATATTTTGCATTCTCACACGCAATCCAGTATAGTTATAGTAGTTTTCGTGCATGGAGGTTCTAGAACCACTCGAGTAGATTCAGAAAAAATACCTAGTAGATTTCTGTCACGTATATTGTTGCCAGTACAGCCCTTTGAAGTCAATTCGAAAATGAAAAATCGTAAGGGGTAGACCCCCCTAAAACGGTATATTTTGCATTCTCTGACGCAATCCAAGATAGTTATAGTAGTTTTCGTTCATGGAGGTTCTAGAACCACTCGAGTAGAGTCAGAAAAAATACCTAGTAGATTTCTGTCACGTATATTGTTGCCAGTACAGCCCTTTGAAGTCAACTCGAAAATGAAAAACACGTAAGGGGTAGACCCCCCCTAAAACTCTATATTTTGCATTCTCAGACGCAATCCAGGATAGTTATAGTAGCTTTTGTGCATGCAGGCGAAGTAGGAATATCTACCATTTTTTTTAATTAGAGAAGGACAGCACTCGCGGTTTATCTCATATGGTAATATGTTTGGTATTCAATCAATTCACGTGTAAAATTCAATGTTTCGGGGCAAAACATAAGAACGCGAAGCTCCCGCACTCTTGGGCAGCGTTCACAAACTTACTCAGAGAGTATAGTAAGAGTATGGCCATATGATCAGAAATATACTTCGGTCTTTACTCCACACTCGTCGTACACAAACTTACTCTGACAAATGTCATTCAAAATTCAACTATGTGTATAGGTTATGAATAATACTTTTGCATCATATACATTTTTTTATATCATTTTTATATTGAATATTTGCTATCATGAATGAATAATAGAAGTTTAAGAAAAAAATTCTCTCTAGTCGTACATTTTCAGTTGTGTCTTCGCAGTATAGTCCATTTTTTTTTAGTTGAAAAGCAGAGCACAACCGTGTTTTTTTGATGATTGTGAGGAAACTGATAAATGTTTTCAGGACTTGAATTACTTTTAATGAGACAGAAACTATGAAAAAGGATATTATTGTATATAATCTTCTCTTGCAAGCAGAAAATTAAAAATGTTATTACATGTTTTGTTGTTTTATTGACTCTACGCCAGAAAAAAATTAAATACCTTCTTCGTAACAAGAAATAGTTTCATTTGAGGAAGCTTACAAAAAGAAGTTAAAAAAATATTGTATGAAAGATAAAGCAGAATATGAATAAAACTTGACAGATCTAAACTCTCGAATATAACAAAATATCAACGTAGATTTCAAATCAGGTACAAAAAACAGTTATTGTGGGACTTTTCTCCCTGCAATACAGGGAGAAACTCTTTTTTTCTTTACTATTATCTCTCGGTAGAGTTCACTTCGAGCTTCGTTAATTCACTGCTAGCAATTTCATTAAATTTATTAATCATTAAAGTAATTCTTTCCTATATTTCTTTATTTCACAGAATAGTTGTCACGTGAAAAATTAATTGTTTCGTATTTCGTTATTGAAATGAAACAAAACCAGAAATAAATACTTATTTGAATAATATTCAAGTTCCAAAAAGTCTGCGGGAGCAGGACAGAATGAAAATCATACGTCACAACTGTCAGAGTATGTGTTTACTCTCCCAAATAGCAGAGTATGCAGAGCTTACTCAGAGGAAGTTTATGAACGCTCACAGAGTATACTCCGAGGAAGACAAAGCAAGTTTGTGAACGCTTCAGAGTAAGGGGAGCTTACTCTGAGTAAGTTTATGAACGCAACCCTATAGTAAACGGACATTTTTCAAAATATTTCATCAATCTAGTTAGGTTTCTCCCTGAATATACTACAATAATTTAAAACAGATATCAACAATTTTTATTGATAAAACAAACACATACAATTTTTAATAAAATGGATACTAGAAGGCTGTGAGTATATCTTGTGTATATTCAACATGTCCAAGAGTACTATATTAGGTTCATGATTTTTCTATTTTAGCAACCACAATGGTGGAGGTGGCTGGAGCACTGTCAAAGTCGTAGCTCAACGGAAGATTCCAAATTAAAATTTCATAGGTTTGTTTGAGTTTCGTAGGTTCCCTAAAATTAAAATACTTGCTAAGAAATGGTAACATTCTCTAGGAATGGAGCAAGATGCTCATTCATTAATTTCCAGAGGAAGGGAATATGCGGTTTACATTTCACATTCCAAAATGAAATGAAGAGAACTAACGTTCCTACATGATTCCTGAGAAAACCTATGATTTCTAGTAAGCTCTAAATTTTCATTTACATCTCTCCACTCATTAACATTATGTTTTTCAGCAGGTAAAAGCAAAAGCATTTTGAAGATGATAATATAAATGATGTTGCGATGGAATATGAAACACAGGATGTGGATTTTTCAAAATAAAAACATTACAGGCACAATTATTTTTTTTTCATAGAAGAATTTTAGCAGTTTCTTTGTATACTGTTATTTATTATAGTTAAATTGTTATTTTGTTTTTCATCTTTATTAAAAAATTCCTTGGATTTCCAACAAATTAAATAGTGTTGTGAACAAATTAGGTTATATTAGTACCACATGAAGAAGATCTATTGAACATAAACCTCTTATTGATCCCTATATCAGTACTACAAATATCTCCGAAATCATTTCCATACGACCAAACTTAAATTAATAAAATTATTTGCATGTTCGTAGGGGACATTTCGAATTTTGAAATGAAAACAATTATTGAAATGGAACACTTATATAATTACTTATAAACAATAATTATTGAAATTAAAAACTTCTATATTGCTTATATGCTTCTATCTAGAAGGGGTGCTTTGAAGAATTTGGTCATCAAACTTTCCTTGATACTGATGGGAATCGTAGATTTCAGTATGATGAAAATTTTCACTTCTCCAATCTCAACATGAATTCTCAGACTTACAAAAATAAAAATTGTTCCTAGTCTGCATAAGCAAGGATTATTTGCTCCAAGGATTTGTATGAATATAATGAAGCAAAAATTAAATTGTAAGCAGTGTTTTAAAAGTTGGGCGTAAACTCACTAGTAACATCTTCAGTGACTTGTTCCTACAACTCATCTAGTTGATTGTTCTTAATAACAAATGATCAATGAATCCTATAAAATGAAAATTATGATATTCATGGGTATATTATCGTTCAGATGATTTTTTTTTAAAGATTCACGGCCATCACAAACATTTTATCATCTTCGAAATGTCTTTCTGTTGGGCCTGCTAATAAACATAATGTTAATGAGTGGACAGATGTAAATGAAAATTTAGTGCTTACTAGAAATCATAGGTTTCCTCAGGAATCATGTAGGAACTTTAGTTCTCTTCATTTCCTTTTGAAATATAAACCGCATATTCTCTTTTTCCGGAAATTAATAAATGAGCATCTTGCTCCAGTCCCAGAGAATGTTACCATTTCTTAGCAAGTATTTTATTTTTAGGGAACCTATGAAACTGAAACAAACCTATGAAATTTTAATTTGAAATTTTCGGTAGAGCTACGACTTTGACAGTGCTCCAGCCATTTCCACCATTGTGGTTGTTAAAATAGAAAAATCATGAACCTAATATTGTACTCTTGTACATATTGAATATACACAAGATATACTTACAGCTTTCTAGTATCCATTTTATTAAAAATTGTGTGTATTTGTTTCATCAATAAAAATGATTGATATCTGTTTTAAATAATTGTAGTAAATTTAGGGAGAAACCTAACTAGATTGATGAAATATTTTTTTGGAATACAGCGTGGCAAAAAATTAACGTAATTGATCTATAATTATCGTACGGAGAATTATTAAGGAAAATTCTCGCACCTGTCGATTTTCAATTTCAAAATCAATTTAACGAATGTTTTTATAGAGGGGTGCTTTTGAAATTGAAAATCGACGAATTCTAGGATTTTCACTGATAATTCTTCGTACAAGGATTATGCACGAGTTACTTTAGTTTTTTGGCATGCTGCAGATTGAAATGTTTAATGAAATTGGGAAATTTGTGTTTTTTAAGGTTTATTTCATAAATACAATATTGATGCTTACATAATATTTGGATCACATTTTACTTATATAAAAATAATAAAAAAAAAACATACATATTTACATAAAATATTTTATATGGTTCCATAGAATATTTTCAGAAGGGACACAAGATTCAGAATATAAGTCCATAATTATGTCTTGTGGTAAAGGCACAAATTCTTCCTCATCATCCTCAGCATCTTCAATTTCACAAAATACACAAGATTCAGAATTAAAGTCCATAATTAGGTCTTGTGGTAAAGGCACATATTCTTCCTCATTTCTGCTAACTGATACCTCAGCATCTTCATTTTCACAAAATACACAAGATTCAGAATATAAGTCCATAATTATGTCTTGTGTTAAAGGCACAAATTCTTCCTCATTTCTGCTAACTGAAACCTCATCATCTTCAATTTCACAAAATACACAAGATTCAGAATTGAAGTCCATAATTATGTCTTGTGGTAAAGGCACATATTCTTCTTCATTTCTGCTAACTGGAACCTCAGCATCTTCATTTTCACAAAAGACAGAAGATTCAACATGGAAGTCTATAATTATGTCTTGTGGTGAAGGCACATATTCTTCCTCATTTCTGCTAACTGGAACCTCAGCATCTTCATTTTCAGAAAAAACACAAGATTCAGGATGGAAGTCTATAATTGCGTCTGGTGGTAAAGGCACATATTGTTCCTCCTTTTTGATAACTGGAACCTCAGCATCTTCGTCTTGTTCAACTTTGGGCTTCTGTTCTTCCAAATCTTCAGGCCAAATATCTTCGAATTTCACGTTTGTATTGATAGGCTTCAATTGGATCGACTCACATTCTTGAAGCGAGATCAAACGCGGAATCTTCTGCTTCGATGCTCGATTTTTAGCGGCTCTCGAATTTTTTCTGCATCCAGCGAGGGAACGAAATTGGTCCTTCATCCTCAAATGAGGTGGTGGTTTTGTTCTTGTATGGAGGTCAACAGCCATTCTGGATGCACGTTTTGCAAAGTCGTATTTTGCGAGAAGATGCAAATTTTCACTGATTTTCAATAGAGGAGGAGGTCTTGAACTTAAACCGACAAAATTATCAGACATTTTGGACGAGAACTTCACTCAACAGTCTTCAGGAATATCATGTTAGGGAAAGTTTCGGGTGGTTCTTATATTAACGATTCTGGTGAAGCCAATGGTGCGCAAAAGTTCATTTTCGGCATTCGTTTACATAAGCAAGATTTCAAACTTGTATTTACCTATTCATCTAGTCTTCTCTGAGATGATGGTCAAGGAAGATAAGGCTTCAATCAGTGTTAATTACCATCGTTAAGAAGATAAGGCAATATGCACCAGGTATGCCAAAAGAAGAAAAACTTGTCTTCGGTTTGAAATACACGTGCATTGTTTTCTCTTTTCATCGATAAAATAAAATTTTTAGGGATTTAAATCAGCGTAGTTTTCATTATTGTTTTTCCTAATGGGAATATATACGTGTGGCACTCAAAGACTGCAGCGGTAAAGCTATTGCATAGCATCTATTCAAAAATAAGAAGATGATATTGTTGATTTAAAATATTTATTTATCTTACAATACATGTAGGTTACTCGGGACTTTTTATCATTGAAACTAAAGGTTTATGTTGGCTTAAATAAGAAACATAAGTTTGGGACTTAATGTCTTCTAAATATCTGGAAAATACCGAGTCAATAGTGGTCCCATATTTTGTTGTGGATTCTTGTGGATCATTATTCATTTTTAAATTCAATTTTTCCGAAAGAAGAGTTGTTAACCGCTCTGATTTTTCATCAGCGCAGTTAATGTCGAAATTGCCAGCCAAGATAAGTGGAAATTTATTACCATTTGTACCAAGTATTTTCGACCCTTCTTCAGTGTACTCCACTTCAGTGCGATGTATAAAATGCTCTACCTCGTCCAATTTTGGATTCGGAGAAATGTAAATTGCTACCATGACTATGTGTAGGCCATTTCTTAGTTTGCATAAGCATGCACAAATATCTCCAACAAATAAGCGTTCAACATTAATTTCTCTAACGTCTTCAATATTTATTTCAATATTCGGAGTCGTAATATTAGTAACATTATTACCATTTTGATAAATAGCTACCCCATCTTTTGGAACAGTATCTCGTTTGAATTGAACAATGCAATTGAAATTAGGTATTTCAATCGGATTATCACGCGTCATGTATGTTTCGGTAAGACGTAACACATTGGTTTGTCTCGTAACTGAATCTTGTAAGTCGTATTTGTGACTATGTAAACTTTGGCAATTGAAAGTCATTATTGAAGTTCCATCTCTATTACTAATGAAATCTAAGACACTTTGAGCTATCGTCTGAACACTATTTAAAGACAGTCTTTTGAATTCTTGCAACAAAAATGCATTCGATGCAGCTTGCCCTCGATTATGATAGAACTTAAATGCATAATTATCATTTTTTGTCGTAATATACAATTTTTCAATATAAGTTACCCGGAAGAGTGCAACATAGACGAGTTCCTGAAAAGATTGTTGCAGAAAAAATTTGTCTTTGAACATTGATATGTCTCCGAATAGAAATTCGGAGACATATCAACGTTCATTCTCCCTTGATCAAAAATACAATTGAACATACTTGGTGTTTCGATTTCAATGTTGAACTAAATACATGGGAAAAACCTAAATGAATTTTTTTCAAAAAAAACCCAATGTATCATCGAAGAACGTACAGGGTGGTCAGATTTCGATGTTCTAGTACTAAATCTCCTAAATTAAGCGAGATAAAAAAGTAATATACATTTCATGTTCTCTTTTTTCGAGAAACAGAAATTGCTGAAAACCGCAAGTCGCTAAGGTTTCCATGCTACAGGGTGAGATTGAAATTTGGACAATTTGGGCAGTTTTTTCAGTACTTTTTACCAGTGCTATCGAAATTCCAGTGCCTCTTCAAATTTTAGAGGAATTAAAAAAATAGTGTGTTATGATGATTTTGAAAAGACTTTTCTTAGACAATTTTATGATATACTTTCGAGCTTGAATATGAAAATTCTGAATAAAACACTTTTCGGTCAACATAATTTAAGCAGGTAAAAAAAAAGATTAAAATTAAAACCCTCTTTGATTTTGTTGATCGAATACTTTTTTTTCCGGAATTTTCGATATTTAAGCTCGGAAGTTTATCATGATGTATATTTGAAAGTCTATTGAAAAACATCATAGCACACTATGGTTTCCATTTGAAAAAAATCAATTCTTTGATTTGTCTAAAATTTGAAGAGGCACTAAAATTTTGATAGCACTGGAAAAAAGTACTGAAAAAACTCAACTTGAGATGTTTTTATTTCGAGAGCGTAGCAGCATCACTGGGGAAGTTATATCCAATTATAATAATTGGCTAAATTTCAAAATCCCCCTGTATTATCAAAACTAGATACCTTAGCGAATTGCGGTTTTCAGCAATTTTAGTTTCTCAAAAAAAGAGAACATGACATGTATATTCCTCTTTTTGTATCTAGCTTAATTAAGGAAATGTAGTACTAAAGCATCGAAATCTGACCACCCTGTATAAGATTTTTTTTGGATGCAGATAATTACCTGAAGTTGGTAGCTTCTGAATGATTCATTGTGTTGAAAACCTGAGAAAGCAATGCAGATAACGGAGGTGGATAACCCTTGTATTACCTACATTAAAATGTCGTTATGAAGTCAACAACAACTGAGATAAGAAGGATTTTCTTAATGAAGGTAAAATAATATTCTGGTACAAAATCGAGATGTAGGAAAAGAAGAAAATATGTATTGAAAAATCAGACATTATGAAATAGGTAAATCCATTCCATATTCATATTTTCAGTCTAATTTTTCTGAACCCAATTCAACACTTCCAATTCATTTAGTTTTGTATAAAACGTCTTCATATTCCACTAGTATTTCATTGGAATTATCAAATGATGATTTTTCTCATTTTCAGGGAGATGCAGGGCTTATACCATCTGTATCTGACATTTCGTCTTCTACTTCTACTGGCATTCAATTTGTATCCCTCGACAAAACAAGAATTAAATGGTGAGTAATATAACCCTTGAAAAGGGCAAACATTTTTATGACTCTACTTACCTACCTCGTTGACCTATAGTCGTTACTTAAAATGAAAGTTAAAACCGAATTGAAAAACCATTGAACTGTCGGTGTACCTACTCAGAATTGTAAATTACAGGCGACTTGCAGTTGGCCTGAAGAATTCCAATTTAAAATTGCATTTCGGTCCAACGAAAATAACTCTGAAGAACCAAAATTAACATAGTTAAGAATTGACAAAAAATCAGATATCGAAATTTATATTCGAAATTCTCGGTTATTTGAAATTTCATCAAGATTGAACAAACATGAATTTTAAGTCATCACCTGAAATATTTACATAATATAATATTGAATTATCGAAATAACTTGAAGAAACAATTCGGCCCAATAACGAATAATCACAAATGAGATTATTACTGGATATTATGAATTTGAAACAGATTGAATGAAAGTGATAGAAGAAGAAGGAGTCAAATGAAGTATTCAAATAATTTTTTTTGTGCCACTCGCGATTGGGTAGAACAATTTGGGAAAAAAATTATCAATGTTTTATTTTTTGATTTCTTTGTACTGGGTCTTTTTCAGTCCCATCCTTCTCTTGTCTTGATTTTTTCTTCCTCATCTAACAGTGCTTCATTAATATTTTTGCCTGATTAATTTTAATTTAAGGTTCACAAAAATCCGTGAATATAAAGGAAAACAATTTTTTTTTGGATTTCTCTTCTCTCGTGAATTGTAGGTAATTGAAAAAATTTTAGGGACAAAAAATTGTTGTGGACCTTTTTTAAGTTTCTATTTAGTTTGACCTCGTAAATTCCACTTATATCGAATCGAAGAATTCTAATATTTTATTAAGACATCTAATAATGAAGCATAGTAATGAAAGTAAATGAATTCACTGATTTGTGATTATTTCGGGGAATTTTTCGAGAAAAACAAAATTATATTACTAAAAATTTAATCTCATTTAAAAAATTCAAATTTTGTCGATCTCTCATTTCTTGGGCGATCCTGAAACAATCAATGAAATTCAGTTTTCCAATCGAGCATATATTGTTTTTTTATGAGTTATACAGGGTGCCCCACAAAAACCTTTTTTGTTGGAATACTTTTGAATCGAAATTCACGTTTGTAATTTCGATGTTAAATTTTGACTAGAGAGATGTAAACGTTATGAGATTGAGAATTTGAAAAAAATTTAGTTTTTACGTTTTGGAAATTTTGTGGGACACCCGGTTTATTGATTCAAACTTACCTAATTTGCCCAACATCATTTTATTCAAAATAATCATTGGTGATTCGAAGGTTAGAGTCCATATGGTAGATAATATAAGACACACTGTGATGTTTCCAAAAAGCAAATAAAGCTACAATAAAAAACTCGTGATAAGTTTTGAAAATAATGAAAAACTTAGTTGGAGGTAGTTTTGTCTCGAAAAAAATGTTTTAATCAACTAGTTTCACTTATAAAGCTATCGTTCTTAAATTGAGTGTACTATTTGAATATCAGAGTGAAATCAGAAGTTTAACAAATTTTTTCGTAGTTAAATTTTAATTCATGTTCCAAGAACTTACAACCGTGTAGTCGTTGAAAAACACATACGATCTAGTAGTTCCCTCGTTGTACAAAATGACAATAGCGTATACACAATACATGCAATAAGATAGTCTGGATCCAATTTGGAAGCAAGGAATGCACAAAAATTAATTTATTATTACTGGAATAAACAGAAAATATTACTTTTCTATTTTTGAAATTCTTAGTTCCGCCATAACCGTAATGGCAAGAAAATACTATCCAGAAAATGCAAGCACTCCATATCGGCCTTTGTATAGGGTAGAAAATATTAGAGTTATAATCCGCACTACCAAATAAACAACCTGCAAGATAAAAAGACAAATTTTTTTCCAACTTAACATTTCGATATTATTTGTTTTCCCCTACATCTGCGGTAGGCATCTTCAGAGGATTCTTGGTCTGAGATTGTAATTCTATTTAACTAAGCAATAATTATTCGTTTTCATCAGAAGAAGATTTAGACCGACGATATGAAGAATACTTTTATATTCCAAAATGGTTGAATATTCATCCCATCACATTAAATTCTGGTGTATTCTTGGCAGTGGTTAGTGGAATTTTGTATACGGGACAGATTCATCACACTCCTGAAAAACTATATTCCAAAAATCATTTCATTCGATAAAATCATTCACGAGATATATTCGAAAATAACATTTTTTTATGAATTTTCAACAGCCTGTATCTTTCGAACCAAGACGAATTGGAAAAAATGGTAGAAGAAAAATGTGTTTCTTTTGACCTCAGGAATTTACGGTTAAAATATATGTACAAATCAAAGACTCACCCTATATACGAACTTGAATAATTCCATATAGTAGGATACAATCTATTTTACAATAATTCTCTTTTCAATAAAAATGACGGATTAATGGTTTACATTTGGGATGATTTAAACGCCAGAAGAGAAAATTTCAAACTTACTGAAACTAATATTTCAAGGCTTGAAATAACATTTAATAAATATAAGATGGGAATAACTGTAGTTTACAGGCCGCCATCCACGAATTTGAATTTATTCATTAAGGAGCTCGAGAATTACTTAGTGAACTTGAAACAAGACCCGATTAATTTACTCATAGGAGATATGAATATCAATATACTCGATGAAAAAGATGGCATGTCTAATGTGTATCTGAACTTATTAACTTCTTATGGCTATGAAAACTATCTAAACAACCCAACTAGAGTGGCAGAGTCATCTTCCACCTTAATTGACCATATCTTTGCAAAGTGTACAAATCATCAAAAAAATCAATTTTTTTTTAAAACATTTACTTTCGAGTACTCGTTAACTGATCACTTCCCCATAGAATTGGAGATTGAATCCAACGAACAAATAAATAGTTTGAAAAGTAATATAATAAATGAAACGAAAATCAACCTAAAAATTCTAAATGACAAGCTCACGAAAGAAGATTGGAAAAATGTATATGACAATGGAAACGTGGAGGAATCATATGAATAACTGTAAAAAAACTTTTATCATAAATAGTAAAAATAGGAAATTGAAACCCTGTATTACACTCGGACTAATAAATTCTATACGAAAAAGAGATAAAATGAAATCGGAATTGAATAAATTTTACTCGGACGAAAAGAAAAGAGAATACATAAAATACAAGAATAGTCTCAAGTAAATTATGAAACAGACAAAATACGATTACTACAAAATCAAAATCAACAATGCCAAACATGATTCGAAAAAAAAGTGGAGTTTAATAAATGAAGCGGTAAATATCAGCAATACAAAACAGAAAATTAATAGCATTTAAAGCTTAGACGATGAAGTTATTACGCAGCCAGTGGACATTGCGAATACTTTCAATAACTATTTCACTAATATAGGTAACCAAATGCAATCCAATGTAGCGCAAACTGAAAAAAAATACAAAAACAAATTTAACACACAAAAATCATTTTTTCTAAAACCAGTAACCCCCCAAGAACTTATCCAAGAAATTTCAAATTTAAAAAATGATTCAGCACCCGGGAAGTACGGAATTAACTCTAAAATTACCAAGAGTGTACATGATCATCTAATAAAGCCTTTAGCCTACCTAATCAACTTATGCTTTGAAAAAAATGGAATACCTTCGGATTAGAAGACCCCAATTGTGATACCCATATATAAGAACGGTGACAAACAAAAAATG
Organism: Hippodamia convergens; assembly: GCA_038502775.1. Lineage (NCBI taxonomy): Eukaryota > Metazoa > Arthropoda > Insecta > Coleoptera > Coccinellidae > Hippodamia > Hippodamia convergens. Next base: position 142,823 of record JAVSIQ010000895.1, read on the forward strand.
GAAAATTATCGACCGATTTCTCTTATCAATAATTTCGCCAAACTCTTTGAAAAATGTTTGAAAACACGAATAATCCAATTTTTAGAAACGAACAAATTACTCAACCAACACCAATATGGATTCAGAACTAACCTTAGTACCGAAGATGCAGTTTTTAACCTAATTAATGGAATAAATAATAACCTCAACTCTAACAGAAAAACCTTAGCAGTTTTCATTGACTTCGCGAAAGCGTTTGATACCATTCCTCATGAACAATTGTTACATAGAATGGAGATTTTGGGTATGGGAGGAACTAGGAATTCACTTTTCAAAAATTATTCATCAGACCGTACTCAGAGAGTTAAAATAGAAGATCACTACAGCAACCCACAAAAATTAACAATTGGTGCACCACAGCGAAAGGTTCTGGGTCCTCTCTTATTCCTAATATATATTAATGAAATAGGGAAAATACTGAACAACGCCGTAGTAATTTCTTATGCGGATGACACTGTCGTTGCCTTCAATGAGATGGATTGGGATAGGAATTGAAGAACTGTTTAATTGGCTAAATTATAGTTTCCTTAGCTTAAATGTTAAAAAGACCAAGTATATCGCTTTTTCTGTCTCGGAAGTTGATAGGCCTATAAATAAAAATTTAAGAATTCATCACGAAAAATGTCTCGACCATAATAATTGTCACTGTGAAATAATAAAAAATGTAGAAAATATTAAATATCTAGGAGTCATAGTTGACAATCATTTGAGGTGGAACGAACACGCCTATTACATCAATGAAAAAATAGGGAACTTGCTCTATCGATTCTATCAATTGAGAGAGATTTCAAGTGCGAAAATGATAAGGACAATTTATATGTCATTAGTCGAATCTGTACTTAGATATTGTTTGATAGTCTGGGGAGGTTGTTTCAAAAACGCACCAAAAAATATCATGGTCACTCAAAATTGTGCTCTCAAAATTAAATATAAGAAAGAACCGACATATTCTACTGATTCTCTATACAAAGAAGCAAATATTCTTCCCCTAAGAGCGCTTTTCGTCCGCAGTTGCCTCATCTATCTAACAAAAATTAAATATATGTTAACAGACAATACCGTAGATTACAATCTAAGAACAGAATCATTAAGAAACCAATTACATACCAAAGCTCATACCCAAAGAATGGTAACGTACTCTGCTCCGAAATTTTTCAACAGACTTCTTCCAAATATAAAATCAACAACTTATAACAAGAAAAAATATAATGTCATAACGAAGAAATATATTCAGAACACTATGCGACATTTCTAGAACAATATTATGAAGAATTCAGGTAAATGGTCCAAGAATTTTTCTCGAAAATTCCCTTCCCTGGCTGCTTTCTTCGCTGGCCTCCGGCTGGGTTGTCTTTGGCTCCTCATCTGCACTTGCTCCACAGATTCACTTCTCATCTGCGTCCAATATTTGGCAATTGGGTAGAGGTTTCGCAACACGGAGCTGGAATATTGTTACTTCCAGGCTTAGCGCGGAACAACTGCCTTTTACATTATTAATATTAATTTAGAGGCAGAATTATTAGACTTTTTTATTAATAAACGAATCATTATATTGTAATGATGGATAAAAATTCGATTTTCGTTTTCATACAAAGCGGTCAATGAAGATTGTTCCTCGAGAATATTATCGGAAAATTGATTGTACGCAAATTTAGGATGAATTGAATAAACAGAACAACCACAATTAATTAATAATTTGCAATAAGGGTTTTTGAATTCTATACAAAGTCATTGATTTGTATTATCTGAAGTTTGATTTCATTCAATGCGTTGCTTGGGCCTGATGCTGAAAATTTTCCATTTGATTTATCTGAATTTACATTCGTGTGTTCTTCAACAAAGTAGTCACTGTTAGGATTATTAAGATTATTCGTAGTTTGATAATTATTAGCATTATAAAAGGATTCGGATTATATTGAGTTGAATATTCATTTCTTTTTTAAGGGTAATTTCGAGTTTGGATAGCTATCTGTACCGGTGATTAGGATTTGGATTTAAAACATTAGTCATATTTATTGATGGGACATTCCGTTGCTTGAATTGTTGATTATAGAATGGGCATTTGATCTGAAATTATAAAAATGGTTAGGTATTCCAAAAATGATTTTTTTGATAATAAGGATGCATTATGAAAATTTCTGGATATGGAAATATTTTTCGATTCAGTTATTCGTAGATGGATGTCCCCACGCACGCTTCATTTCTATTCGGGATTTCTGCGAAATATAGTGTTCGACAATTTGCGACGCTTAATATGGGCGTGGTAATTAAAGTTGTTTGTGATTCGAATGGACTTTTGCTAATGAGTACATTTTCAGCAGATCGTTAGTTGAATCTTTGTATGATATTTTCATTTGATTTAATGAAATGTTCAAACGATCGGCTTTGCAGAAAAAGAAAATTCTTTGCCTTTACGGGGGCCACATCGAGAACATTTTTGAAAAATAGATTAATTCGAAATAGTAATCATCGAAATGAATACCATCTTCAA
>JAVSIQ010000896.1:0-56212 GCA_038502775.1 Hippodamia convergens
TATATTATATTATTATATTATATTATATACCCATTTGAATTTGAGTGACCTTTGACTAACTTTATATCTTCTTAAGATTTTGAACTCTCAGCTCATAGACTTGGCATCAGCTACATTGCAACTTATCACTAAACCATTTTTTTTGGGATTCGATTATTGGAGTCTTCTACAAACCATATAGGTCCAAACTTGATAGCCTATTAGACTTTTCTAGAGAAAAGGGCATAAGATTATCTTGGAAATATGGGTAAGAAGTTCTGTTCTACCGATTGAAAATATTTCAGAGCATGGGCCTAGCTGCTTATATCCAAAAGTAGCGACAACTTGAACTTCAAATAAATATTATTGCGGTAATTGGGTTTGTGGAGAAAGAAGAAAGAATTTTTTAACGTGGTTTACTATTGCTTCATGTATCAGTTATCTGTGAGGGAATTTGTTTTTCATTTCTTTTATCGAGGTACTGGAACATTATACATCATTTGAAAGGAACATACATCAGTTGTCTTTCGGGATATTCAATAATTTTTTCAACCATTTCTGTTTCAGTAGTTGAGATTACAAAGTTTGATCCTCCTTGTATAATGAAAAATAAATTCCTTGAGAAATAACTGAGCAACTGGAGGTCAAAATTTCAGCTCTCTATGAATCCAATTATATTATTTGGAAGTTATTTTTTTGGAACTTCTGAAATAGGTATAGGGAATTATTGTCCAAAAATAAACAGAAGGCATATAAGGTATTAAATTAAGATAGCTCATATTTCGAGGCGGCCGACATCATTTGGATATTTGTGCGAAATATGTGAAGAAAAAACTGACATCAAGACGTTATAAAGTGATAAATCTCTTTGCTGAAGTGAATCAAGTGTCGCTAAACAGAAACCCTATTACAGTTAAATAACTATTTCCCAAAAACGTTAATTAGTGTTGATCTAGATAGTAACCATCATTTAGTGTTAGTTAACCAGAAAGTCCGCTCGCTCTGTAAATTTTGCGATTGGGGTGAAGTTCCCCCAGAAGGAGTAACAATGAAGAGGAGCGCCAAATAGGCCTATTCATGAGAAAGAAGATAGCCTCCAGGTCCAGCTTCTGGAAGAAATGGGTAAGTGCTATTCAACGGTGTTTTCGCCCTCTTCTTCTCCGCAAAAAGTCATAAAAATGTTAATACAGTCCTCCCCTGGCTAAACCAACAAACTGAGCTATATTTACCGCAACATGTGTCCTATCTGAAATATCAAAGTTATTGCCCTTGCCCCATATATGGTGAAAATCTTATTACCTAAGAAAAAGTTTTTCAAGATAATCCTATGTTCCGTTTTGCAGAAACTTCTAAATGGCCATACGGTTTGAGACGACCTATAATAATAAATAATTGTTTATTATAATTGGGACCCTAAGGACCGCATAATCGATGCTCAGTTAAGCATAACTTCCAGTTACAAACAGGTTTTCTCTATCTGAGATGGACTGTAACCCACAGTTACACTATTTAACTGAGCATTGATAATGCGGCCCTAACTCATGAAAATGACAGTAGTTGTCATTCTCAAGAGAGCGCTTTGAGTGAGTACGGCTCTGCGAGTTTTCTGATATAATTACTTCGACTTTTATACTTCATTAATTGATTGACAGATTAAAATTGGAGATTTCGGTTTGATGAGAGCTCTACCTCAAGAAGAGGACTGTTATGTGATGAGTGAGCATAAGAAGGTACCATTTCCATGGTGTGCACCTGAATCGCTACGTTCAAGGCAGTTCAGCCATGCTTCTGATACCTGGATGTTTGGAGTAACAGTCTGGAGATGTTCTCTTTTGGTGAGGATCCATGGATGGGTTTGATAGGTAATGCAATAAAATCAATTTATCTTATTCATGTTCACCATGTATGGTAGCATCATCCTAAGTCAGTGAGATTAGCAAATGGCAAATTGTACAGGACAGCAAACAATTGATTTTCAGTAATGGTTATATGATTTTGTTTGACAAGTGTTCGAATGAAACTGATTTCAATCTTCAGTAATGTAACTTTATAAGGAACTAGTTTAAACTCGCGGCTCCACTCGCATAAAATTTCAATGTAAAACGCTACTGTAAACTATATCATGCGTTTTTCCATTCGGTGCTATAATATGCAGATTCTATGCATCAGATACATTTGAGAACAGAAAATCAAAACATTTAACACGAAAAATGAAAACGAAAAGTAATTACAATTAAAATAAAAAAAATTAATAAGCATGTATCTAAAAATATCTCGATGAAGAAAACTAAAAACAAACTCAAGTAATCGAAAGATTCGCGAAACATTCCTAATGAAAAAACTCTACAATTTCTTATTGCCTCGATTCAGCTACCTACTCTCACGATCCTTCCCGCCTTCAATAACATCGTGGTAGCACGTGACAAAGCGTTCTCGTGTACGTGTGGATTCAATAATTTCTCGCTCAAATTCGTATTTCATCAAGTTGACATTAAGAGAGTCTTCCGGGCTTATTGGCCGTGGCCTATTAGGAATTATTTCACCTAACGTTTTGCCCACAACTGCGGTAGGCATCTTCAGAGGATTCTTGGTCTTGATTGTATCTCGACCGCTGAATTTCCGAAAGTGATGCTGGATTCGATCCGTTGGCCCCACTTATACCCTGATCATTGGCGGGAGAAGCCTGAAACTATTTATTTCTTCAAGTTATTATAACTCGGGAAATATTAGTTAGAAAACTATGCTGTAAAGAGCACATTCATTTTTAAATTAATTCATTTTATGCCATTTGAGTGTTGTATTCGAATTGAACATTATTTTGGATTGAATTGAAAATGTTAAAATTGGTTATCGTGGGTTATATTCGGTAGTTGATTTTATTCAGAATAAACAGAATAAAGACTTTAACATTTATATTCATAAATTGATTGAAACTTCCAAATGTATATTCATCATTTTTAATTATGATCATAAAACTAAAATAAACTAATGCTTTAGAAAAATATCTCCAGCTTCAATACCTTCCCTCATTGGAATATTTTGGTTAATCCCATTTTCCTTCCGAGTATTCGCCGCCGAGGTTTGAACAGAGGTTTTGTCATTAAATCTGCCAATAGGTCTGTTGAAACTTTTCCAACTTTTATCTCACCATCTAAAACGAGTTCTCTCACAAAGAAATGTCTTATATGAATATGTTTAGTACGTCTCTGGAATTCTGGATTTTGCCTCAACTTAATAGCAGCTTCGTTGTCTACCATTAATGTTGGAACTAATTTAAAAACCAAAATTTCTTGGAATAATCTATTTAGCCATTCCATTTCCCGTGCAGCTTCACTGGCAGCAACGATTTCTGCCTCTGTTGTGGAAATTGCAACAGATATTTAACGTTGACTTAGCCAAAATAGAGCTTCACCAGCATACATACATAAAATACCAGAAGTGGAGCGTCCTGTTGCACTATCACCTCCGTATTCTGCATCACTGAAGGCAACTAACTCATCTCTCTCCTTTGACCTGTAGCTAAGACCAAGATCCAGTGTGCCCTTCAGATAACGAAATATCCATTTAATCTTAACACAATCTGCGTTCGTTGGATTTTATAACTTCCTGGAGACGACACTGACTGCATATGCTATGTCTGCCTCGTAGGCCTCATTAGGTAAATCAAAGCACCAACTGCTTCTCGATAAGGAAAAGTTTTGTTCAATTCATCATCTTTCTTCCCTAATTGAATTCCTTTATTAGTATTAATCTTGATTTTCCACTTCTTAAAGTATTCCATCATCGTGTTCATGTCTCTCTAAAGGCTTTTCCGTATGTTTCCCAGTTCCTTTATAAGCAATACAGTGTCATCAGCAAATTGTGCCAACTTGCATTTCTTCATTTCTGGTGCATTTCTGCAATAAAACTGTTGAACAGGAAAAATCCTAGGACTGATCCTTGCGGTACACCGGCTTCTATCGTTCTTGTAGTTGATGTAGTTTCTCCTATCTTGACCTGAAATTCCGTGTTCTTCAGATATAATTTCACGATCCTAATCATTCTCTCTTGGAATTCTATCTTCTCTCCATCTTCTCTCTTTATACAATAGTCCCTGATGTCACATTTTATCGAAGGCTTTCTCGATGTCGAGCAACAGGACAGTCTTCTTTTAGAGATTTGAATCTCTTTTGTTATCCTCAACACCTGCTGGACCGTCGAGTGTTCAGTACGGAATCTGAATTGATGACCTGATATTATCTTCTTATCGTCTACAGTTGCGAGAAGTCTTTTCTATATAAATAATAATAAATAATAAATAAATAGTACTTTATTTCCTACAGGTTTTACCCCCAATTACAGGAAATCACAAAAGAAAATCATACAATGATGACACATTGCGAATTAACAAGTCTACATGCATAATTAATGGGAAAAATTGCATTAGTTCTCCCTCCCCAACAGTATATATATATATATCTTATGAAAAAGAGAGCTAAAATAATACATTAAATGTTGAAACAAAAAGTACCTAAGCTGAGGTAAAAAAAGAACGGGGTATCATAACATTCTTTGTATGATATAATAAATCATACGATACTATCAACACTAGTATCATACGATACTATACAGCCAGGGGAAAAAACCTCAGCCGAAAAAACCTGCCTCCCCGTAAACAAAATAACATAAAATATTAAATATCAGGAAAATCTTTAAAGACATCAGTGTGATCATCTTCATGTTATCCGTCGATGGGCTCGGATGCACAGATTCTTCCCAAAACGACTCGTAATTCTTAACCTGAAATGAAAAAAGACAAAAGCAGAAAAGAAACCGATTATTCAGAATAAATCGAATGCATTTTGGAAATGCATTTGCTACTTTAAAAAATATCAACATTAAGATTTCTTGGCCAAATAATGTTCGGAGGTTTATAAATATTCATGACAGAAATGTCACAAAATTTGAAAGAAATGAAAAAAAACTCCATCAATTTCCCCTTTCCGAATCTGTTGAATGTTACGAAACTGATAATTTTTCAACATAACAAGCTAAACTTGTAAAAAATCAATTAATACATAACCTTTCAACTGTCCTCTTTCACGAGGATTTTTTTTCTGTTGCCGTGTGGGTTTCTTGCAGAAGAATCTCTTTGATACCATGTTCATCAGCTAATTTGGAGACGTAATCACACTTTCCTTTCGAAATTCCTTCGATATTCAAATTCAAAATCCACAAATTGTTGCTCTCTGGTCGTGAGGGTTTTTTCAAACCAGATACGACCTTCCAGGTGATGATTTTTCGGCACTTCAGATGTTTGAAGACCGCTACGGGACCCCAATGAAAGGCAATCATCTCCCATAGATAAACCAAACATGTTATAACACAAGAAAACAGAATATTTTTTCAGGAGCAAAAACTAAAGACATATTACGAGAATTGTCATTCTGACAAAAAAAAGACCATCTCATTCCTAGAACCCAAACGGGGCACCAGAAATGGTAAACGAGATAAAAGTTCCGAACAATCGATCTTCTGGTTGAAAATTTTATAAATGAACAATAATGCACAAATATTCACCCTATCCACATTGGAATCAGCATTATATCTTGAAAGCAAAAGTTTATGGTCATAACCTATTGGAGGATACACACCCTCTTGCTTCCACATCAGAAATTTGTAGAATTTCCTCTGCACATACTCAATACATTTCATATGACATCATATATAGGTCTCCAAACTATGTTACAGTATTCTAGTCTACTCCTTATAAGACAATTGTACAGGGCTATCAAAGTGCTTGGATTCTGAAAGCATTTAGTATTGCGGACTATGAAACCATAAGTTCTATTAGAGGCAAGTATTAGCTGATTTATGTGTGGCACAAATGAGCAACCACTATCACATAAAATCCCCAGATCCCTGATTTCAGTCACTCGAGACAGCACTGTTCCATGGATGTTATTATCAAAATGTATCGCATTTTTCTTCCTATGTCATAGCATGACATTTAGATACATTCAAGTCTAGTCTATTACTCTGGCACCATGCCGAGAGGTTATCAAGTGCTACCTGTAGCCTGGTACAATCAACCAGACTGAGAATCTGAATGAAGATTTTCAAATCATCCGCGAATAACAATATTGCCACATCTACTGCCACATCTACAGTATCAACTATATCATTCACAAACAAAATAAAAAGTAAAGGCCCAAGGTTGGAACCCTGAGGGATTCCAGAGGTCGCATAGAACTCGATGGAGCAGTAATTTTCAACTTCAACAGTGCAAAGTCTTTCAGACAGATATGACTTTATTAGGTCAACAAGTTTGGGACTGAAACCAAATTTATTTTTTAACTTATTCACCAAAATTTTATGATCTACCTTGTCGAAGGCTTTTTGAAAGTCAGTATATATAACGTCTATCTGACCCGATTGATGTATCGATTTCATTACTCTCTCGAAAAAAGAAACAAGATTAGTCGTGGTGGATCTTTTAGGCATGAAACCGGGCTGGTTAACTGTAATTCTATTGCGTACAATGGAAAAAATATGAGTGTGGAAGATGATCTCATAAATCTTTGCAAATTTTGACAAGATAGAAATCGGTCGGTAGTTTGAAATGTGTGATTTATCACCTTTATTAAAAATTGGTATTATTTTAGACCGTTTCCAAACCGAAGGATATTTGCCCATGAATGCAGAGATATTGAAAATATGCACCAAAGGTACAGCAAGCACTCCAATGCTGTCCTTCACGACAAAACTCGGTACTCCATCAAGCCGGTAGTGCGTTTATTTGACAACCATTTCGAGGCCCGTATTATAATCTTCTGTGATTTTAACGATAGTGATTAGCAGACTAGCATCCTCTAAATCATTTCCTAGCTCATAAGTATCATAGGACGCATTGTACACACTACTGAAGTGCTGTGCAAAGGCATTTACAATATCCTGCGGTTTAGTTAACATTTTATGACCATCGCTTAGTACACCAGGTATTCGAGAATGACCCCTGCTCTCCCGCACAAATGACCAAAAATCTGATGGATCTGTCATTAATCGCTCCTCGGATGTTCTAACGTAATCTCTGTAGGCACTGTTGATTTGAAACTTTAGCAAACTTCTGAGCTTAGTATATCTAAGACGATTAAAGTTATTGTTAAATTTTCTATAGTTTTCTATATGACTCTTGATGATCTTGCTGAGTCTTGAAAGAAGGCTAATTTGTCTTTAGCTTCTTGGATCGTTTCCGTTCTTTCCTTTTTTCCATATAAGGATTGAATTTGCCTTTTTCAATCTTCTCAGGTAATATCTTGTCGTAATGATAGCTATTCCTGCAATTTTTTTTTCACTATTTTATCGTTGAGATTTTTCAGTGCCACATTAAGTTATTTCATTCGGACCGGGGGGCTTTCCTGTTTTTCAAATTATTATTAATTTCCTTTATTTCTTCTACTGGTACTCCCTCCATAGTTTCATCTTCTTCGTATCACTCGTCATCCTGGTGGATTGATGTTGAATTAATTTCGTTGTTGAAATCAACATCAATTAAACCCTCATTAGTTTTGAATTGCAGCCCTAATGTGTCAGCAAATAGTTCCACTTTCCCTTTGTTCATCATAGTTTCTCGGCATGATACTAGAATCATGGTTTCTCGGTATCCGCGAACAAGCTTGGGTATTTTTGTTCCTGGTCCTCTCCCTTTCAGTAAGGAGGCCATAAGGGGAGGTCTTCTGTACTCAGTTCGCTCGCCTTTCAGCCCACGTAAAATTGTATCAATGCCTGTAAAAGGGCCATTATTATAAATAAATACTATAACCTAATCTATGCTATTCGAATAATAAATAGTGTTTATCTAAATTGACAGTCCCAAAAAACATACCAAGTTTTTTAGTTTGCAAAATTATTAACTGTTTGAAACAGAATCAACTGCAAAATTAAATTTAAAAAAACAATCAAGAATCAAAAGCTTCATTTCATGTTAGAAAATTCGCAAGTTAATGACTTTTTTAAGGTTATGCTATTACATTGATAAAAAAATTGTTTCTGCATATCATGAAAGAATATTACGATATACTTATACAATATATAAATAAATATAAATAAAGACGAACTCATCCATCAACATAGCACTGTAATAAATTATTAAGTACATTTTGCTCGATTTTTAACTTCTTCAATGTCGAAATTGATCAAAAGTTGCTGCTTGTATTCTTCTTATTCACTTTCTAGTTCAACCATCATTTGTATATTTGTTATCCATAGATTATCTATAGATAATTGAAACAGCCCAAATGATGTCTCAACATTCAACCACCATTTTTGTAAAATTTTATCAGAAATGCTGTAACCCCGAAGGTTTTTCTTATTTCTAAGAAAAAATCGTTATTTCGCTCCAAAAAACAGTGGGAATTTTCTGCACTAGAAAGCCAAGCGATATCGTCCAATGATGCGAAGCACTTCCCGAGTTATAAAATAGTTTTCCCAAATTCGAAATTCATACTTTATCGCTCATTTCCAGATGTATAAAATGGTTTAATTAAGAAAAGATCGCATACGCACATGAACCAAAAAAATCTACATACATGAAAACAAATAAATTGAAATTTCGAAAGCCAAAAAAGTTGATCTAGTTGTTCTGATATGTTCTGATTATTGCTCAGTATGTTCAGCGAAATTTTTTTGATCGATTACGATCGCAAAACTAGTTGTTCATCAAATGTTAGCTATTGTTACATAATGTTCAAACTTATTATTTCGTGTTGAAAACAATCTATCTCTGGTCTATTCTAATTGAAGTTCTGGATTTTCCCTGGCGGGTTGTAAATAATATTTCAAGCGACTCTGGTCGCAAAACCGAATCTCTAATCTATGATCATATTTCGAAAAAATACAGTTCGAATGGGGAACTCTACACAGTTTGCTATCCCCGCAAATCGAAAAAATTCACATTATTTCATTCAATCCCAGCCTATCTCAAGGTCGGTTCCCATTTCGCAAACTCCAATCTTCCGATAAAAAAAAACAGATTAATCAGATATCATAGCCAGATTCAATGCAAAGCACTCTGAAAAACATAATTTCTTTCAACAAATATTCTTGAACTCAAAACAATTTTAAAAAAGCCTGGAGTTTGAATGTCTCATCCCCGGCTGTATTAAAGGACATTCCTTGTTATTGTTCGAAGTAATGATGTTAGCAACTGAGAACGCCACTACAGAAATGCATCCCTAATTAGTCAATATGAATACCACGAGACGGAATAAGGCCTGAACATTCCCTAGAATTTTCCGCTGAACAATTTTTGTTTGAAACGTTTATTGATTTTTTTCCTCATTTGACCGAATTTTTCAAAGTTCCTGAAAATTTTGAAACCTGCCTTTTCGACCACGAGTTTCTACTTTCGAGACAATCATAATATCAAAAATGTAGCTTTTTCCGGAAAAAAAAAGTAGTTTCAGTACTTCGTCTACTGGACTATATAGCAGAAATCTGACACTTAGGACCTTTAGATTCTCTTTTAAAATAAGTATGGTAACCAATTTTATAAAACCTCCGTGTACTGCCAACGCAGGTAGTCAACTACAAAACGATGAAAATATATTGTTGACAATTTTAAACGGAGCGCTCCGTCAACTGAATGCCGATGAAATTACTTTTTTGCCAGGTATGATGCATGCAAATTCTTCTGAACACCTATCAGACAATGGTCGCGTTCACCGAACGAAGATTTTGCCACCGCTTCGCTACCGCTACCTAGCATAAATTGAAAGCGCTTCCAAAAAGGCCGTTTCTTCAGAACGTGTTGAGTTTGTAGTGTATGTGCCACCGATCACCGACGCTTCCGCAACAGTTCCACAACTGTTACGTTCGGTGAATGCGCCCATTGATTATTATAAACATTTTATTTCTGACTGGAATTTGAACCAATATCAATCTCATATTTAGCTCATAATGTACCTGCCGTTCAGAAAAAAATTCTTCATCAGTTATGAAAAATAGTCAAATTATGATACGCCACTGTATGAATTCATGAATTTACCTCGCTTCAGAGCATTGTAAAAAGTATCTTCTACGTTTATTTCAGAGAAAGAATTCTTCATCAGGTTGTCAGGTTGGATGCTTTAGTACATAAAAATAATTTCATTTTTCATGAGAGCGCCACCAACTGGGTCATAATTTTGGAGATCGAGCACGAAAACCAACAGGTGGCGCTGAAAATGGCCCAAATGAGATTTACATAGGGACCAGATTACTTCTTTATACAATGATACTATTATCTACTGTAACGGTTGAAGTAAGAAAGTGGAGTTGAGCGTGAATTAGGTACAGAAGAGAAAAGTTCGATCAAAATTCATAACAAGAAAAAAGTAATAGGTGTTCAGATCCTGTTTTTACTGCTGACTGATTTTTGTCCTTCTCACGGAATATCCATAATTTGAAGCAGAAATAATTTTTTTTATCAATATAGTAGCCACCGTTCGAAAAGTCATTATCTAGCAAATTTTTTAAAATATAATGAAGCTCCTAACTCTTGCTAGTTTTTTTAATTTAATTTTTAAGTTGATCTTTTTTTCAAACAGTTACTGATTTTGCAAAATAAAAAACCTCTGTATGTCTCTTTTGGATCGTCAATTGAAATGAAAACTATTTATTATTTGATAAGCATAGATAAGAGGATAATATTTCTTACAAAATTGTAATTTAACTGTCATAAATAAAAACTTACGTGGGTTGCGAGCCGAGAGTTTAGGATATTTGAGAAAAAACAATAAAATATCATATCTCTTTAACCGTGATTGTTTGTCCTCTATAGACTCAGGAACCAGATGACCGATTTTGATGAAACTTTCACTATAATGTTATAATTGTATTAATAATAACAACCTTTATTTTTCCTTTAAATAGCTGTTACATCGATCAACTATCTACCTAAAAGTAAAATATACATGTAGGAAAAAGGCGGAGTACTCGTTATCCTTTCTGTTGTTCCACCTAAACCATACAAATCTGAATGAACCGATTTAATTCATCCGAAATTGATTACATGTTACAATCACATCATAATAAAAAAAAAACAAAACAAAAAAGTGACCTCAAATTGATTATTCCACAACTATTAACCATTCCTGCAATTTATATAACCCAGAACCGCCCCTCTTGAACTGCATCAAACCAAGAACTTTGTAGTCTGAAGGCGAAGCATTATATTTAATATACAGGGTGAGTCGGGACGAACGACCCAAACTCCAGGTGTGTATTCTACAGGTCGAAATAATTTCAAAAAATTCTTTTGTTGTTATCCGATTTTCTTTTGTTTGCAAACTATAGCTCATTTTGAAAAAAACAACATTTTCTACATTAAATTGGTTTTATTTATAGCATTATTTTAATAAATGCTCAAAAATCCCGCCATTAATCTCCAAACACATTCGACTTCGTCTGCGAAGGGCTCTCGTTGCTTTTCTGATTGATTCGTGTCTTCCTTTAATAAGCAATGCCGCATTTCTAATGCGTCGACTTAGGGCATCCCGATTGTCAACTTTTACTTTGTATACCACGTTCTTGAACTTGCCCCACATACATTAGTCCAGTGATATGAGGTCTGGAGAGCTTGGAGGCCAACCGGCCAACTAATAGGACCACCGCGACCAATCCATAGTCCGGAAACTCTTGATCTAAATATTGTTTTCATTTATTCAAAATATTCTAATTACCCTATATGTTTTATGACGACGTCAGGGAGGCCCTCGGCGATTAACAGCATTATACAGTTCTGTGTGGGGATTTTAATGCCAAAATGGGACCAAGGTCGGATGCTGCTGAGTTCTCACTAGGAAAACATGGACTGGAAGGAAGAAATGATAGAGGTGAAACATTGCTTGGTTTCTTGCTGCAAAACAACTTATTCCAGATGAATAGCTTCTTTCCTAAAAGACCCAATAGGAGGTGGACATGGAGAAGTCCGGATGGACGAACAAAGAATGAGATATATTTCATAATCACCGACAAAAGATACATAGTTAAAGACGTGTCAGTGTTGAACAAGGTAGCCACCGGAAGTGACCACAGGATTATACGGGTAAAATTAATGATAGACATCGGAAAACAACGACATAAGCTCATCAAGAAAACCAAAAGCGGCAGACCGTGGAGGACACCATCGCACATGATCGGCTTCCAATAATGCATCACAAATAAGCTGGATAGCACAGAACCAGAGGAGACTATCAATGTCTTAAATGAGATCATCACAACTGCCCTGATAGAAAGCCAAAACAGATACTGCCCAACAACCAAGAAAGAATCGACAAGTAGAGAACTGACCACTGTTGAAGAGCTAAGACATATCAATAAAGAGGTATCAAAGGCCATAAGACGCGACATTAGAGCATACAACCAGAATCAGATCGAGCAAACAATCGAAAACAACACAAGCATGAAGGACTCAAGTCGAAGACTAGAAAGTGGAAAAAAGCAAATGTTGAGGGTGAAGGACAAACTCGGGAGTGTTACAACAAACAGGGAAGATATTCTGAAAATAGTTGAGGACTTTTACCACCTATTATATAAAAGCCACAGTGAAGTTAACTTAGACAAAGAAACAGAATTAGATATGAATAGTTTAAGGCTTTCACGACCGAATATACTGGTATGAAAAACGCCTCAAAAATAAATTCTCGCGCTTGCAGGAATCATCTGTTCCTTCAGTTCCGAACAGAAAAGAAACTGTGGTTAACTTGTCCAAGAGGACATTAACACAGGAGGAGAAATCTGTCCTTGAAAAAGGAAACAATTTCTCTATTCGAACGAAACAAATTCCGGTGGAGAATATAGTAGCTAATGTTGAGGCAGCAATTCGGTCTTTACCTGAGGCTACAGCTGAGGAAGTGAGGACTGAAGCCTCCAAAATTATTAGGAAGGCTAAACCATTAAAAAATAATATTAATTTCAGGGAATACAAAGCCATAAAGAATCTCAA
The DNA here is from genome assembly GCA_038502775.1 of Hippodamia convergens. Classification (NCBI taxonomy): domain Eukaryota; kingdom Metazoa; phylum Arthropoda; class Insecta; order Coleoptera; family Coccinellidae; genus Hippodamia; species Hippodamia convergens. Next base: position 12,944 of record JAVSIQ010000896.1, read on the forward strand.
TGAGGACACATCCATTGTGATCCGTCCAGCTGATAAAGGAAACGCGACGGTAGTAATGGATTCCTCAGACTATGATTTCAAAATGAGGGAGTTGTTAGAGCCTTCAAACTACACTAAACTCAGAGAGATCCTACCTCATCCAAAATCAAACAAACAAAGGCTCTCATAAAAGTTTCTTCTCTCGATGAAGAAACTGAAAAGAGAATCTGTAAGAGTGAAGCAAGGGATAATGTCCCATTGAGACCAATTGTTAATACCATCGACTCGCCAACATACGATTTAGCCAAAGTCTTAACGACGATGTTGAGACCTTATGTGGGAAATACGGAAACCTTTGACAAGGACTCTACCCACTTCGTAGAAAAGCTGCAGAACATCCAGTTGGGACAAAATGACCGACTCGTTAGTTTTAATGTCGTGTCTCTGTTCACATTAGTTCCCATCAGAGAATCGCTAAACTACGTTTCGGAGATATTCCCGAATGACATAGCAAAGCTCTCTGAACTTTGCCTAACATCCAGCTACTTTCAGTGGAAAGGCGAGTTTTATGAACAAATAGACGGTGTCGCCATGGGAAACCGCCTAAGTCCTAAGTATTTCTTCATGGAAAAATTCGAAACAAGTGCCATCGAATCGACATCAAAGAAACCATCTACTTGGCTACGTTATGTAGACGATACTTTCGTCATTTGGGGTCACGGAGATGAAGACTTCTTAACCCATCTCAACAGTAGGCACCCAAATATTCAATTCACAATGGAGGTTGAAAAGGATGGTGCACTACCATTTCTAGATGTCTTGGTAACTAGAAAGTCTAATGGGAAACTAGGACACAGGCTTTATAGAAAACCAACCCACACTGACAGATATCTACATAAGGAGTCCAATCATCACCCCAAACAGAAACGAGGAGTTATCAAAACACTCGTAGAAAGAGCCCGACTATTATGCGAGCCGGAATTTCTGGAGGATGAACTTGAACATTTACAGAATGCATTCATCGCCAATGGCTATAATACCAAAGAAATTCAGAGGGCAATAAGAACAAAAACTTCCACCCGTGATGATAACACATCACAAATCACACCTAACGGAAGAGCCATCTTACCATACATCCCCAAGGTCACAGATAGAATTGGTAAAATACTGAAAAGGCACAACATCGAGACCGTTTATAAGCCGACACAAAACTTGGGCAAATGATCAAAACAACCAAAGACAAAATCGACCCACTTTCACAAGTTGGTATTTACAGGATACCTTGTGACTGCGGCAAAGTCTATATTGGCACAACAAAGCGGAGTATAAATACCAGAATCAAGGAGCATGAACGATGCTGTCGACTGAATCAGACAGAAAAATCCGCACTAGCAGAACATGCTCTAATAGATGGACACAACATAGATTTCTCAAAAGCGAAGATTATTTCCAATATTAAAAGTTACTATCCCAGGCTGAACATGGAAGTCATTGAAATTTATAAACACAAAAATAACATAAACAGAAAAGAAGAGACCCCTTTCTTGCATAGCGCCTGGTTACCGACCTTAGAAAAAACAAAGATCAAGCCGACACGAAGCGGGAGCGATGGGCCAATCAGCATCGCGCACGTAGACGCGCCATTTTGTAGTTTTTGAATATTGCGCTTTGTTGGAACGTCCGAATGGGTAATTGAGGCACCAGATGTCCGATCCACCAGATCAGTAGGTAGAAAAGAATGCACACAACACAATTAAGGGGAAAATTATCTAAGTATTTAGGTACAATGTTTACTTATCCCAGATGTTGGAACCTCATAAAATATTTATAGTCCTGTTGGCCGTTCTTTGGCGGTCCCTTCGAAATATTCGTTGAATTATCGTCTTATGAATGAATTCATTCCATTGTAGAGAATTACGGAACGAGGAGAGCGAAATCTGTTTTTTTTTTCAAACCTAGTGATTAGAGATAAGAATATTGGGTTCAGTTTTGTTATATTCTATTTTTTGTGATGGAAAACTTGAATTGTTTTCGGTTCTTCATTTACATTTAGAGGTCATACTCACATTTTTGAATAACTTAAAATTTTTCTTGTCATTGAATTGAGAAATTAATTCAATTCGTTAGTTTCTCAAGCCGTTCTTTTCAGTGTGACTCTTGTAATTATAAATTTGGATACCAACTATCCAATGAATTTATCCAATACATAATACTTCATTCAGTATATCGGAAACTCAAAAATATCCAAGTTGCACAACACTACCACGAACTGCTCTGAGCTTTAGGACTTGATACAGCTACAGATACGTTCACACCCTCAATCAAACTCATAATTAGTGGCTCCTTTATCGCTCGGTCATATATGGTGGATTTTGCAGAGAAATTTTCAATAAAAATATCGTAAGAAACCACTGTTTCCAATAGAAATATGCATACAAGTTCTCAAGAAACTTTCTATTCAGTTCATCTGGATCATGAAAATAAACAGTTTTATTTTTATGGTCTTCTCTTCGAAACCGAGAATTTCTTTCCAAAATATCTAATAGTACTTTCATCATTTATTAACACCATCTGTGGGAATTCCACTACCCGTCTCTTTTTCAACCCCCGCTGTAGATCCAAAGTCTAAGACTTGTGGTTCAATTGGTTTGGTTCATTAGAACGGAATGAACAAACGGGTCATTTTCATAGTGAAGAACCGAAAAAGTGTGAAAAAACTGTGTGTTACTTGAAAATTATTTCTGACACTCTGTGCGAAATTCAACAAGATTTTCGAAATGAGTTCGCGTGATGGAGATGCCGGTAGAAAATTCGAGTCGCGTAGATCAAAAAGGAAACGAGTAATCAAAAGAAAGCTTGACAGGCGCTGGATGATTTATTCACAAACAAAGTTTTTCTAGACTTTAAATCATAAAAGCATATTCAAGGAATTCGATTACACAAGATCGGCTTTCAGCCCTTGCTATTTTATCAATAGAAAATGACGTAGCTCATTCGATCGATTTTGATACTTCAATTAAAGATTTCAGTGCTAGGAAAAGCCGCAAACATGAATTTTAAATTTATCATTTCTGTATTTGTTAATTTTTTGAATCTTCCAAAGTTATATTTTATTTATATGTTATATTATTATATTTTAAATAAAACTCAAATTTCATATCTTTATGAGATATGACAATAACCTATACAGAACAACCGGACTTACTTTCGCATCACATACTTTTCACGAAGGAAAAAGGTCCTCGCGAAGTTTTCTCGCCCGGGACCTCGCAATGGCTAAGGCCGCCCCTGTGTCTCAAGCGAAGGGTTTTCGATCAATGTGTTTTACCGATTATGACTCATGGCGCCGAAACGGTCGCATCTGCAAAGAAACTAAGCGCGGTTTCACACGGTCCGGGTGTATGTCCGTCCGGGTTTTCGCCCGTCAACCGGACAAGTAGAAATACGCAATTTAGCATAGGTTCTTTCACACTTTCCGGACACGGGTGAATCGCCGTCCGGGCATTTAAAACGCCCGTACGTTCCCGCTAGAACTCACGGAGCCCGAACGGGCAATCGCCCGGACCATGCCCTAGCGGACTACAGTGTGCCATGAGTGCGTTCACACGATCCGGATGTTTAGTCGTCTGATTGTTCTAGACTAGAAGAAATATATTCCAAAATCCTGATAACTCTAGTACAGGAGAAACCCGAAATCTCGGATAAAGGAGCGGAGGATTACAACAATCGAATTAAAAAAAACTGAAGCGTAGAGAAATATTTGTTCCAAGTTGAGGGAAAATTTCGTATAAATTTGAGTGCAAAGGGTGAACCCAAATTTGCCTATTTCGTTGTTTTTTTCGCCGATGTTTCAATAAAGCAATCAAAATATGTTTGCGTCTACTGTCCATAGAAATCAGAGGCAAACTGAAGTACCTACTCGTACCTAGCACCTAGTAATCCGGATTTTCGCAGTTCTCGTGTGAAGAGAGCTTCCGGGTGCCGCCCGGACGGGCGATTACCCGGACGGACAAACACCCTGACCGTGTGAAACCGCGCTAAGAATTGCGCAACGTAAGATGGAAAGATCGCGTCTCGGTGTATAACTTCGTGACCACGTTAAGGTGCGTACAGACATGCTCCGAATGGCGTACCGCACCACGTCGCGTACATTACGCGATCAACAAAAGTTCGCCAATATCTTCGATGTGCGCTACGCTGTTGCACCCCGCCGTCCACACTTAGGTACGCGACGTGCTGCGGTACGGCATTCGGAGCATGTCTGTACGCACCTTTAGAAATTATGAATTACGGGCGAGAACTGGAGTCACGGATGTTATATACCAAGTGGCTATGCTCAAGTGGAGCTAGGCTGGGCATGTGGCCCGCAGGGCAGATGGACTATGGACGAAGAGGATGCTCGAGTGGAGACCAAGAGCTGATGATGATGATGATCAGGAGGTGTTAAAACATTTCTTCTCCTCATATTCAGGTTTGACAGATGCGGGTGTGGCAACCCCAGGGCCACAGCTGGTTACTTCACCTAAAGAAGCGTGTGGTCCCTGCGATAAAGGGACAAAAATGGACAGCATCGAAAACCTCGTTGGTCAGTTGAGGTGAAACAGACCCTATGGGAAGTCGCGGTGCTGGGCAAACCATAGTAGAGCGTTAGCAACTCAGGGCAAGCGGTGGAAATGGCAGCGCCGGTCCCTTTACAGCTACTGCTGAAAAAGGAATGATCCAGATGACGGCAGGGAGCCCCCGGTATCTGGTCGTCAAGAAAAAAGATATGACTGACTTTTCTTCTGTCAGTCCTTCCAAGATTGCGAAAGAATTATATAATATTGCGAGGGAAGTGAAAAATGTTCGAAAAATAAATGGAGGGTTACTAATAGAAACGACATCAAAACGACAATCAATACTTCTATCTAGTATAAAAATGTTCGGTGGTTCCGAGTTAGAAGTCGGTCCACACAATCAACTCAACCATAGTAAAGGAGTAATATACTGTCGTGATCTATTGAATTGTACAATTGAAGAAATAAAGGAGGAATAAGCCGTGAGTTGTGAAATTGATGTCAGAAGAATAAAAGCCAAAAGAAACGGCCAGATAGCTGGGACACATATTGACTTTTAATTCACCAAATCTACCAAATAAAAAAGATATAGCTATTCTCAAAAAAATTTATATAAGACCCTATAAACCTCCACCAACGAAATGCTTTAAATGTCAAAAGTTTGGACATGTAGCTTCACAGAAGACACCATCTCAAGGAGTAACTTACTCTGAAATGATTAAAACAAAATTTGTCAAAGAAAGCGATCTTACAATGAAAATTATTCCAGATCATACAAATACCATTGAATCCATAGTGAAACGCTTCATTGCATCTACTTCCACCTATTCTGAAAATGAACTACGAAAAACTGCCGGAGATGAAACTGACGACAAATCAAGTAAAAATATTATGCCACCGCCCAACCCGAAAGTGGACACATCGAAAAAATATAGTAAACGAAAAGATGATCAGAAAACACCCACTACAGAAGAACCAGATGAATCGGATACTAGCCAGAGTTCACAGTGTAAAAAGAGAGTAACAAAAAAAACAAAAAACATGCCAAAAGGTAAATTAAAGTCAAATCAAACCACTGATAAAATAAATGCAGAAATTATAGATATTGAAATGACCTGAAATTTTCAAAGCTCACACTTCTAAATTTACCACTGCAACATTTACCATTATACAAATATTATATATGAATATACAAAATTTTATCTATATCAGAAGATTTATTCATATACCTGTTTATAATTTATTCATATATCTCATTTACTTCTATTTTATATTTATGTATTTATTATTAATGTCCGTAAATAATAAAATAATCCAATGAAACTGTAGAGGATGCGTGAAAAGATACTGTGACATAAAGCTTCTCATCCAACAATAAGACCCAATGTGCATATGTCTTCAAGAAACTCATTTTAAACCAAATCAACCTTACTCTTTGAAGAAATACAATATTGTGAGAGGTGATTCAACTCTGAACCAGAGGGCATCTGGATATGCTGTCCAATATTGTGAGATCCATCTCAATACTGACCTTCAAGTCATTGCTGTGGAAATCAATAGTAAATTCAAGACAACACTGTGTAGCATTCATCTGCCAGACGATAGCTGGTCTACTGAAGAAATAGATGAAATAATCGAACAACTACCTTCCCCAATTATTATAATGGGAGACTTCAATGCACACAACTTACTATGGGGATCGATTAAAATCGACCGAAGAGGAAGAATAATTGAAAACTGGTTGGATAGAGATGATCTAACACTTCTGAGTACTTGTACACATACACATATGAAAACAATCAGTAATACGTTTTCAGCAATAGATATCACAATCGTATCAAGTACCCTGACTACTAAATTAAGTTGGTCTGTAGATGATGACCTCCACAACAGCGATCACTTTCCAATAATTCTTGAAACAGATGAAGCACAAAGAATCCGATATGCTCCAAGACGCTGGATCACCAGAAAAGCAAACTGGCAGAAATTTTGATCTGAATTAGTACCTCCTCCAGATGTGAATGTAACATATGTAACAGAAGCAATGAAGCATGCAGCTAATGAAAGTATACCGAAGTCCAGTAACAGACCACTGAAATATGTAGTACCGTGGTGGAATAATAAGTCGGCTCTAAATCGATTCAAGAGACACCCTGCAACAGAAAACTTGATTAGATTCAAAAAAGCACGTGCTGAAGAAAGGAGAAAAATTCTCGAGAGCAAACGAAACAGTTGGAATCAGTATCTATCATCTATAATCTATAACATCAGAAGAGAGTATTGCGAATGTATGGAGGAAAATAAAATCGATTTCTGGGAGACAGAAATTTTTTGCAGAAATTTTCGCAAACCATTACAAGAATTTAAGCAGCTCAATTAACTATAATGAACGATTTAACGAAGAAAAGGCAGGAAGGGAGCTACCACTCGATTTTGAAACAGTACAAATAGAATACAATGTACCTTTCAGGATGTTAGAACTGGAACATGCAATGACTTCCCTGAGAAAGAGTTCACCTGGAAAACACGAAATTTTTAATGAAATGCTGAAAAATACAACACCTGAAATGAAGAAAATATTGTTGACAATGTATAACAATCTCTGGCAGAACTGCATTTACCCAGATGAATGGAAGAAAGCAATCATAATACCAATCCTGAAACCTGAAAAATAATCTACAAATCCATCGAGCTACAGACCTGTGAGTCTCACCAGCTGCTTAGGAAAACTACTAGAAAAAATGATTCATGACCGTCTACAATGGTTCCTTGAAAGAAAGAACCTTTTATCTCCATTCCAAGCAGGCTTCAGAAAAAGAAGGTCTACTACTGATCATCTAGTTTTATTAGAAAACTACATACAGAATGCATTTATAAGGAGGGAACACACTGTTGCTGTCTTTTTTGATATAAAAGGGACATTTGACATGACGTGGATTTATGGAGTATTGAAAGAAATGTTTGACCTTGACTTTAGAGGAACCCTCCCAAAATTGATCGAATCCTTTCTTAAGGATAGAAAATTAAAAATAAATGTCGGTGACTCGCTTTCGAATTCAAAGAATCTGGAGAATGGAGTACCACAGGGTTCCACTTTTAGTTGCAAGCTCTTCACCATCACAATTTACAAAATTACACAAAATTTTGACCCATAAATAGTGAAATGCTTATACGTAGGTGACTTAGCCATATTACTATATGGAAAATCCATTGATGAAGTCACTTCCAGAATTAACAAAATTACACAAAATTTTGACCCAGAAATAGTGAAATGCTTATACGTAGATGACTTAGCCATATTACTATCTGGAAAATCCATTGATGAAATCACTTCCAGAATACAAGAAGCTATAAATACCATTGTTCATAATGGGGAAAATATACTGCGGTAATGTTAGCTCCCGGCCGGCCAGCTCCAAGCGGCTGACCCATTCCACCACGGTCAATACCGAATTGATTATCTCTCGACAGAAATTGGTTCGTTTGAGTAACACTCAGGGAAGGATTACATGGGAAGTGATAAATTCTATAGGGGAAAAACAAATAAATTAATTCAAAATTAATCAGATATTCTATCATGTAATTTCAACATGAATCAAACTCGGTCTATGCTCGGCAGAATTCACTTACGTTTGGGAATTCCGGACAAAATGTCTGTTAGGTGAATTCGATTGAGCGCTATAATTCGTACTATCAGGAAAAATCTCGATCAATTATGTCAACCCTTGACCCCCAGCTCCAAGGATCAAACGCAGTGTTCTCACGTTTCACTCTCGACTCTAGCCCACAATAATTTTTTTAGTATTTGGGATGTCCGGCCAAGAATTTAAATGAATGCATTCGATAGAGCATATCCTCTCATACTATCGGGAAAAATTTCGATCAATTCTGTGAACTCTTGACCCCCAGCTCCAAGGATCGAATGATGTGTTCTACCGAACACGACGGAGCTCGTTGCAAGGCCGTGTGAACCGCAAACTCAGCAGTAACATCTTTCCGCCCGCGTATTTGAATTGTGTTCCAACATATAAATATCATGTTTTGTATCATATTTAATCATTTCTGGCTCAGATTCCTTTTGTACCATCCTTAATACGAAATATAGTTTTTAAAAACGCAATTACCGCCTTGAATTATATAAGTCGCGTAAGTCCATACTGAAAACACTTGACTGTCCACAACTCAGGACTGAAGTGCTGCTTGGGAGCATTCCATAAAAGTCCAAGCTTCATCCTCTATGTAGAGTTTGGTATAAAACCTTTGAATATTAGAAGGCAAAGATTACTAGCTAAATATATATTGAAAGTGAGATCAAGTCCACATAATCCAAATTTTAATCTGATTCTACAAGATGTGGTTCAATATAGGAGAAAACCGACCGCAACAAGACCTGCAATAATACGTTTCAGAGAATATCTTGAACGTAGAAGTATAACTTTGCCCGAATTATTGAACTAGGATAATAGTGGAGAAACACCACCATGGGTGATCCCTGCATTGAAAACCAGAGTCGACCTCATTGAGGAGGACAAGACCTCGTCGAATCATACCATTATCAGGCAGCACTTCCGCTCAATGAGTAGTCATGAACTCAGCTCAGCTTATTTCATATATAAAAGTTGATTGTTGATGATTTTATTTTGTGGAAAACCATTTCAAAGCAATAGGTAAAATTAAATCATATCTGTGACAAGGGGAGAAAAATGTTTGGAAATTAACAAGCTCAACAAAATCACAGAAATAAACCTCCTGAACAGTCAATTGGAAATGTCAAAATCCCCTCTGTTGAGTTTGTTCTGAAATCATAATAAAATCCATATGATACCTACATATTGTATAGTTGTGTTTCAGTCTTATGTTACTTGAGAATGGTGTAATTACCGAAACCGGTCATAACTGAATCAATCGAACAGTGAAAACAGACAAAATACAATTTTATTTAATTTTACCTATTGCTTTATTTTATATATACTGACGGCTCAAAAAAAAAGTGAAGGGATTGGATGTGCAATAGTAATGGAGAACGAAAAACATGCTTGGAAACTGAATCCTATATCATAAGTTTATTTCGCCGAGTAACATGCCGTATGGCAAGCTCTGATGTCCTGCTATATCCGGGAATCCCCACGGAAAATAGTGATTGTAACTGATTCACTCAGTTTGATACAAGCACTAGAAAGGGTATATATACAAGATCTAGTCATAGAAAACCTGAAGTCAGTATTGTATAATCTGCTGAGAAGAAACTCTGACATTGTCTTTACGTGGGTACCTAGTCATGTAGGAATAGAAGGGAATGAAGAAGCTCGTCTAACAACTTCCTCTGACCCCCAGGATGTAGATTTTGCAAAGTTATCTGATCTCCATAATTAATTACATCTCCGACAAAAGATAGGATGATTGGCAAGAGTTATGGAACAATAAGACAACATAACTTAGACAAATCCACCCAAAAGTTAAGTCCACATATCCTGACAACAAGCTCCCTAGTCCTGATATGGCTAAGCTTCATCGTCTTCGAATAGGTCACACTCAAATCACGCATGGATACCTATTAAACGTGAACATCAACCATTATGTGAGCATTGTAACGAACCGGTAACAGTTAATCACCTCAACTCTGAAGGATGATATGAACCTGAAATAAAAAATACACTGAAATTTTGTAAATTGATAAACATATATGACAAACTGTGAAATACCACTCAGATACTTATTGTGACTACATAAAGTCCAACTTAGAGTATGGAACTTGAACGTATTCCATCGATTCTTGTATCACTGTACGTCTCACTAAGGACTCCTGTGTGCTCTGTATAGATTCATGTAGACATTTTATTTATACACTAATTTACACCTTTTATTTTTCCTATTACTGCTATTTTATTATTTCAAAAAAGACACTCTATTTATCCACTAATTTATGCCTTTTCTTTTTTTTTTCTTACACACTGACCCATTCATGTTCTGCCGTTGATGTAGAACTACACAAACAAATGTGCTTCTATATTTTGTATTGGTATACTTCTAACTGATCATCCGGCTGATGACCTTGGTAGTCGAAGCCGTAATAACGAAACATTAAATATATTAAGGTTGTGTACATCTGTCCTAAATTTTATTTTCCTATGTAAATATGGGGGTGATTTGGATGTAATTATCTTATGATAATACACTAAGCTCTGTGAATGAAACCGGTCCCTCATATTTAACCAACCACCCTCCAACAATTTATGTGAAATATGTTGATATTTTCTAATTCCATATGCATACCTGAGACAATTATTCTGAACCTTTTGTATTTTATATTGACACTCCTGGTCGAGCGCCGGCGTAAAAACTGGCGCACAGTAGTTAAAATGAGACCACCTAGGAATTACACAACAAGAGCTTAGTGCGAACCGGCAAACATTTTCTCAACGGGTTCAACAATCGCATTACTCCGTTGCATCTTTGAACACATTTCGAAATATGCTCAAGGTATCTAAAACTATTATCTATAATGAGTCCTAAATTTTTAACTGAAGGAGATGTACAATTGGGTATCGTCAGCATAGTATGGACTATTTTGTTTAAGAATTTATGAGTATAAATTATGAACAGTAGAGAGAGCAGAGAACCCTGTGGCACTCCTGCTAATGTGGTCTTCTTATCTGAGACCTACCAGATAGGAAACTACGGATCATCTTGGTACCCCCTTCATCAATACCAATCGACTCTAGTATTTTAAGAAACAGCTTATGATTAATGGTGTCAAATGCCTTTGAGGAGTCTAGCAGGACCAGAAGAGTACAGAGACCGCGATCAGAGGCATACAATATGTCATCAGTGATAGCCGAAAGGACTGTTGCACAACTTAAATTGCTTCTAAACCCAGATTGATATTCAGGAAGTATGTCATATGAGAATTTATTTTGGGAGGTTTTCATGTAGGGTTCATTCCTAGATCACGAAGAAATGAGAAAAATATCAAGTTTTCATGAAAAAGTCGGTAATTAACCCGGTATTTTCAGGCTTTCACGGCCGACGCTGGGTAAACTATAAGAGATAGAGAAACATAGTCAGACAATTTTGTAGTGCTCAAAAAGTTCTATAAAAAAGTCCGCGATGGCATATGTCTAACTGCTAAGGACAACTCACGATAACCAGTTTCAACATTGGTATGAAAAGTCTTCCGGGCTTATTGAGTTTCAACATTTTCAGTTTTATTCAAAATAATGTTCAATTTGAAGAAGGCTGCCGACTGGCATGGAATGAATTAATATGAAAATGAATGTGATTGTTATCTGCGGCATTTATTCCTGATGAAAAATGCTTTTTACAGTGTAGTTTCCTAATGGATACTTTAAAAGTTTTTTGAGCGAGAAATTATTGAATCTACGCGAGATCGCTTTGTGACGTAGTCACATGCCTGTCTCTCCTTCGATGTGGGGTTGCGGACCTATCAGTACCGTTTTAAATTGAAACATTACGCTAGCGGAGCCTCGGTTTTGAGCTAGTAAATATACTGTCATATAAATATAACACGTAACGCAACGCCTAATGTAAAGCTCATGGTGCTGTCCAAAGGAAGAATTAACATTAGATTACTGTATTACTTGTTACATTACACCCCACTAGACCCTCCAAAGGGTGGCGACATATTTTATGGGAGGTCTTTGTATTTTAGTGAAAGTTTTTTTAGGATTTTCTCTCCCAGCCTCTGAAACAAAACAAAAATTTTCTAATTGTTTTTTGTCTCAGAAACTAGGAGAGAAAACCCTAAAAAAACTTTCACACACAATTTTATTTCGTGAGAAATAGATCTAGTGGAGAACCTACACTTCATCCATCGAGAGACGATACCGCTTCGAAACAACAAGGCGGAGCCAAATTCATCAGAACCGGGTTTTATCTTCAATGTTTCAGATTTCAGATTTTCCGAAGAATTATGTTTCCATGTTAACCATACGCTACATATAGATAGATCAGATTTCAGTTCAGTCGATAAATATCTTTCGTGGTGATTGCCCATATCGGCGCGTTCAGTCGAACATATTGCGTGTTATAATTTCAAAAACAATGACAAGTTCTACAGATTCTGCCCAGGAATTTACAACAAAATAGCGATCAAAAAAACGTGCATTTAGTAGTACGAAAAAAGCATTATAAATAATATTTATCTAACAAGGTTCAAGCTGCGATGGCGATGTATTTGACAGCTGCCATCACAACCATTGTATAAAGATTCCTATCATTAAAGAATAATCACAACGGGAAATTGCTCAATGGAAACTGTGGTTGAGGTTATTACAGGGAAATTGTATTCGGTGTAAATACATATGAGGCGTTTTACGGGCGCTTCTTTTATCCCTCATAAAAATGTGGTGTAATTTACCCTGAGAATTCTAGAATTTTTTTGTTTAACACTTCTAATAAGCAGCCCTCTGTATATATCAATTTTCTGACCACTAGCATCAAAATTGGCGGAAGTCTAATACAAACTTATACATCCCCTGGTCCTAAGGGTTGGGGGTGAAAGTTTCAAATTTAAGAATTTTTTCATTGTTTGTGTATTGAAACTGAAGTGTAGGAGCTATGCACTCAAATCTTTTCCACTTTTGATGAGTTCACTACTTGCATTGTATCCTGAGAATTTTGTTCATCTACTATATCCCAAACTCAAGTTAAGGAGTGTTCAAAAATACGACGAAACATTTCGATAAAAGATAGGTAGTGCCCCGGCGCCGCGCTTCGCTTGGCTCGTGTTGGCGGGGGCACTACCGTGCCCCCAGATTATAGCCGACTTTGTAAGTACATACTTTGAATCAAAAACGACCAATAATTTTGAAATATACATTCATAAATAAATCACTCAATTGTCGTACCTAATACAGATCTGGAGAAGGCGGAGAAAGCAGTAAACGGGAGCCAATGAAAATATTCATAACCCTGTAAGCGTACATTTAGTTGTTGACTTCCACTATCAGATCTCGCTGGATATCGTATAGTTCATATCCTCTAATTGATTGAATATGCTACCTTCCTTGATAAAGTAATTACTTCCAGGATCTCAAATTCTTCGTAAAATAGATAAAGAAGGGGAGAGACTCCATCATCCAGATGCGTGTTCACCAGAAATATATAACATTCTCCTGCAGTGTTGGGCGAAGAGCCCAGATGAGAGACCAACTTTTGCGGCACTGAAAGATTTTTTCAGGAAGAATAAATCCCCCTTGATGAGAGCACTGAGTAAACTGGAAGAGCCTGACCATTTGCATATTCTGGAAGGAGACGAAATAGCAATCATAGACGGCAATGCTCAACTGTACTGGTGGAAAGGTAGTATCAATATAATAGACCATATTGGACGAGGAAAAATTTGTTGCTTTGTTACTTTCTTTGTGGCATCCATGAATATCTGCCATCAGTTTCACTCATCACGTTTAAACAAATCGAAAGTGACTGATACACTTCGGATGGATATCGAATGATACAAGTGCTATTTATTCCCTATACCAACACACGAAAATTGAACATATCATCAAATCTTCTCTCATCCAAAATTATTAATTCTTTAAAAAAATACGTTTAATCAATGGCAATTGATGAGTGTAATATTAATTCTTGCTAATATTTGTTAAATCCGAAAATGACTCCCTGAAAGTCTCAATGCAAATGGAGCAATATCCAATCTTGCCTCAGTTAGACACCGTCAGTTCATGGAATCTTGCACGTGTGGCTGCTTTCCCGTGGGATCCACATCGTCAGCACTTTTCATTCCTAGTATAAATGATTCACTTAGAATATTTCATTTAGTCTTGACGTAGCTTTGTAATCGTCAAGTTGAACTGTGTATTTTTGAGATAAACTTCTTTTTAAAAAATCGCTTTCGCACCCTGAACTCATAATTGGCGCAGTCGGTGGAGTTTTTACGAAAGTTTTCATTGTGAATAACTTTAGAGTTTCAACTCTCTGTGGCGAAAAAACAATAGAACCTACAATTGGTGCTGTGAAATCAATCAAAAAACAAAGCATGCAGTTGTGGATTACACTCTCTGGGTGGTGAGTGTATTTTTATTGAGATTCGTTTATGTCAGACTCCTCTTTTTCACCTATTGATTCCCGTTTAGAAAACAATAGTTCCGTTTTAGAGTATTCCCCTATTGATTCACTTTTAGAAAACAATAGTTTCTTTTTAGAGTACGAGTTTTTAAATTCATTTAATAACCTTTCAATAAACGAAATGCCAAACGTTCCTGATTTTGACGTTAAAACCTTAAGTATAGTTCCTGAATTTGATGGGAACCCAAACAGGCTGCATAGGTTTATACAAGCAGCAGTAGCAATTTTGACTCAATATTTTTATGTTAATAATGTAGGAAACTTTCAAAATATTTTAATTTTGAATTTTGGTATTTTGAATAAACTTCACGAAAGTGGAGATCAGCGTGATGAGAACTGTTTGAATCAGGATCTCGTTAATTGACGACAAAATCCTGGTGAGTCTCCTCAAGATTTCCATGAAAGAGTTATGACGTTACTAAATACCATTTGCAATTATATTGACCTGAAATGCAAATTAAATTTACGAGAATTTATTACTAAACAAGCATTAAAAACATTTTTAGCTGGTCTTAAAGACCCATTAGGACCAATAATTAGAACAATGAGACCAAATTCGCTTGCCCGAGCTCTTCAATTCATAATTGAAGAGGATAATATCAAACATTATCAGAAACGCAACTCAATGCCTAATTTTCATAAGAAAAATACTACTTTGAATGCTCAAAGAAACATCCAAACCTACGTACCACCACAAAGACAGAATAATTTTCAAAATCAATCATTTCCTAGCAGATCTATTACAATTCGCAGAAATCCCAATTATACTGAACCTAAATTTTTCAATAAATACCAAGTCTTTGGGAAACAAGCTCAACCCAATCCAAACGAAGGGAAAATATCAACCTATGAGCATATCGACAAATCAAACGAGTCATCAAAGAAATTCCAGACCATTCCATACCTTTAATAGAAGACCCGACTTCGTAAGCGAAGAATTATTCAACACCGAACATTATGAAGATGGACCTTCTGGAAATGAACTACTAGAATACTCAGAACAAAATTACACCGATGAATACCCAAATAATGATGAGGACAATTTTAATGATAACGAAAATTTTCAAATAAGCTCTATAATAGAACCCAACTCATAGAATACCATTTGTCAAGTGATAAAAAAGAATTACCCTATAATAATATTAACATCCCCCCTTGAAACTTTTAATCGACACAGGTTCTACAAAATCTTTTCTAAATCCAGATATTGCAAAAAAATATTATTCAAATTTCATCTTTAAAGAACCATTTACAGTTTCAACAGTTTTTCAATCGGCTTCATATGATTTTTGTGCAGAAATTCCCATATTTCCTGAATTTCGATATGATGATCAATTCAAATTCTATCTTTTCAAATTTCACAATCTTTATGATGTTTTAATAGGTCTTGATAATCTGAAACTATTGAACTAAATCTAGACTTCAACAATTCGAAAATGATAACTCAATTTGTTACATTACCTATTAAATATCAAACATCGCAAAATAAAATTCCATTCAAATTGAAAATTGACGCAAATACCAAAATTATCACCAAAACTCCCGTAAAACAGAAAAATGGAGACGTCATTATACCTAAGCAAATCATTCAAGAGTGTGAAATACCCGAAAGTTTGACAATATCAAAAAATTGCTTTGGCAACATTGAAATTCTGAATAAAACTGATCAAAATATTATAATCCTCTTGGACGATCCCATAGAATCTTCCCCATTTTGTGAAAACGATTATGAAATTTGCACTCTAGAAACAGAAACCTATAAAAAAACACCTGAAATAGAAAAATACATCAGAACATCCCACATGAATGAAGAAAAAAATACCATATATTAAAATTATGTAAAAACCATTCCGATATATTTTTATTAGAAAATCAACCATTGTCCTTCTCGAATCTGGTAAAACATTCTATCAAAACGAAAGATGATGTCCCAGTTTATATCAAATCATACAGGTATCCGTTTGTCCATAAGGAAGAAGTGAAAAAGCAGATTAATTCCATGTTAACTCAAGGAATTATTAGACTGAGTGAGTCTCCTTGATCCTCCCCGATATGGATTGTAACGAAGAAATCAGACACATCTGGCAAGAAAAGGTGGAAAATCGTCGTAGATTTTCGAAAGTTAAACGAAAAGACTATTGACGATAAGTTTCCACTTCCAAACATCACTGATGTTTTGGACAAACTATAGATCTAGCATCAAATCGAAATGAATCCACAGGACATACCCAAAACTGCCTTCACAGTGGAAAATGGATACTACGAATTCGTCAGAATGCCATTTGGACTCAGAAACGCCCCTTCTACCTTTCAAAGGGTAATGGACCATATGTTGAGGAAATTGCAAAATGAGATTTGTTGAGTGTATCTAGACGACATCATTGTTTTCTCAACATCTCTTCAAGAACATTTGGTTTACCTCAAAAAAGTATTCGAACGACTTAGATCATCAAATTTTAAAATTCAAATTGATAAATCAGAATTTTTGAAAAAAGAAGTTGCTTACCTAGGGCACATAGTGACGCCCGAAGGAGTGAAGCCGAACCCAGAAAAAATAATTGCTATGAAAAAATATCCAATACCGAAAACAACGAAAAAATAAAGGGATTTTTAGCACTTTTAGGCTATTATAGAAAATTCATCAAATACTTCGCTAAAATTTCAAAACCATTGACAGCTTGTTTGAAGAAAGGTGCCAAAATTGAACACACACTAGCTTTCATCAAATGTTTCGAATATTGCAAAAATTTATTAACAAATGAACCCATCTTTCAATACCCTGATTTTTCCAAAGAATTTATTCTCCCAACCGATGCTAGCAACTTGGCCATTGGAGCTGTAATATAGCAAGGAAAAATTGGAGGCGATAAACCTATCTGCTATGCATCTCGCACCCTCAACGAAAATAAACAAAATTATAGTGTCATCGAACGCGAACTTTTGTCATTAGTAAATTTCACAAAATATTTTAGACCTCATTTATTTGGCAGAAAATTCAAAGTCGTTACGGACCATAAGCCTTTAGAATGGATTATGTCCCTAAAGGAAACTAATAGCCGCCTTTTTAGGTGGAGACTGAAACTTCAAGAGTACGATTTCGAGGTCGTTTACAAGAAGGGTTCCAAAAACACAAATGCTGACGCTCTTTCTAGGATAGAAATTCAAAATAAAGAACTTTTCGACTATATGGAGAAATTCAATGAGGGATTTTCAAAAGCAAATTTAAATAACGATAATGTATCAATGGTTGTCAATCTGGATGAACAAAATGATCCACTCACAGAAATAAATTTATCTTTCGAGGAATTCCTAAAACTCTTTGATTCAAATAAAATAAAGTATTCTCCTAACATTCTTGAAAAGGAAGGTGTTTTATTTGATTCTCATGAAATTTATGCTTTTGCCCATTGCGTATCCGAAGACCTTAAAATGAATAAAGGTATTGCTCTTACATTTAAAGAAAAGTTTGGTAAGGTACATGAACTTCCCAAAATAAAAGAGTGGGCGAAGTGACAAAAATTAAAAATAACAACCATAATATTTATTATCTGATAACTAAAGAACTCTATTATCTCAAGCCAAAATATGAAGACGTGTTCAAATCACTTTTGAATCTGAAAATTTTATGTGAACGAAATAACGAGAAGCATTTGGCTATGCCGAAAGTTTCTTCTGGTTTAGATAAACTTGAATGGCCCAAAATTCTTAACATGATTGATTCATTACATTTTCGCAAATTCTGAAATAAACTTTGTCATTTATCATATATCTACAGAAAATCCAATTAATATACCAGGAGTTACGGAAGAAAATGAATCTGAAGGAAACACTGTAAATTCTAATTACGAAAATCCCATACAAGAAATTTCAATTTCAGAAAAGGCCTTAAACACTTTTGATAAACAAATCATATTTGATTTCGTATACCATTCTCCATTAGAAGTAAAACGAGAGGATATTTTTCAAAACAAGCAAAGGATTTTTGTACAATTATCTACCAGCAATTTAGAATACGAAACAGTTAACTTTTTCAAAACATACTTAAGACCAAAAATATTATACGCCCTTCATTTCAAACAAGACGAATTTTATTCAGAAATATGCGAAATCCTCCGAAAAACCTTGGAACAATCATTCAAACTCATCAAATGTAGCCATATTTTAGAAGACATCCTAGATAAAGATAAACAAATCCAAATTATACAATTTACACGCGAAACCAAGACCAATCATCGAGGCATTACAGAAACGATTTCTCGAATCAAAAGAAGCTACTATTGGCCTAGTAATCAATATGATGTAACCAATTATATCAACGATTGCGAAATTTGCCAACTCAACAAATATGACAGAGACCCGCCAAAACAAAAATTTATGATCACTCCAACGCCGATAAAACCATTTGAAATAATCCATATCGATACTTTTCAGGCTCAAAACAAAAAATTTGTCACTTTAATCGACGCTTTTTCCAAATATGCTCAGGCATACCCAGTTATTTCAGCTTCAGGCATTGAAGTAGTTCTTACTAAATAATAATATATAATAAGAGGGATCTTTCCCTCTTATTATTTATGAACCATCATGGTGCACCTTCAACCATTGTTATGGACAATGGCACAGAATTCAAAAACAATGTGGTCGAAGAATTTTTGAAACTACATAGAATCTCCCCTCAATACGTTACAGTAAACAACTCACAATCAAACGGAACAATTGAAAGATTTCATTCAACCTTGTTAGAACATTTACGTATATTGAAAAGCACAAACAAAAATTCAGACGATATCGAAAATATTATGCCTTATGCAATATTCGGTTACAATAATTCAATACATTCAGTTACTAACCAAAAACCTATTGACATCATTAACGGACCTTGATACTCAAGACCCCCTGCATATAAATATAAACGAAAAAATTGTGAGTAATTACGTCGAAGCACATCGTGAAAAACCTAAGGAGCTCTACAAAAAATTGAACGAAAATTTGGTTCAAAAAAAGGAATCTATCATTCGGAATGTAAATGAAACAAGACACGAACCCCTTGATTATCAATCAGGATCCGTAGCCTATAGGAAAATTAAATCGAATATGCGTAATAAATTAACCCAAAAATTTACTAAAGACATAGTAATTCGTAATGAAAAAATAAAAATACAAGGAAATAATGAGGTTCTCCATAAACAAAACCTCAAACAACCAAAAATTAAAATCAAAAACATTTTACAGGACCCTTCTGTCCCTAGTGACGGCTCAAGAGATAATGATAACAGACCTGAAGGACACCTCGGGAACTCTTCCCATTCACCTAGTTAAGGAAAAAACCCATAATTTTATTCACTATTATGATTTATTACCAGTATACAACCAACTTACTGATCTTGAAAGTCTATGTCAAGAAATATCAAAGTCTTCAAAAGAAAATAACACATTTTATTCTGAAATTCAAAATTATAACAATATTATAAATTATCAGTTGCAAATAGCCAAACAGAAACTGAATGGATTGTTGCCACACAAAAGAAACAAACGAGTTCTAGTAGATGGTTTAGGGACAATTATTAAAAACATTACAGGAAATTTAGATGGAAATGATTCAGCTCATTATGAATCTGTTTTAAATTCTGACATTTCATGGGCAGGTGAAATTATCGAGAATTTCAATAAATCTGTCTCCATTCTCAGCCGGAATCAAGAAATAATTTCAAAACAATTCCAAAAAATCTCTGATACAGTTTTTAACCTGAAGAATAACATGTACTACTTTATTCAATTCAAGAATTTAATTGATCAGATTGGCATATCCTCCAATATATGCTATGAATCAATTGTTTCCAGAGTCTCCAGTCAATATTCAGAAAAACATTTAATTTTTACAAACGAAAACTAATTTCGAAATTATTACGAATTAATCAAGGTTGATGCATACTACGTGAATCTCAGAATAATTTTCATTTTGCATTTTCCGCTAATTCATGCAGCATCATCTTCTCATTAATACTTGTACTCTATCCCTACTGAAAACAATACTATTATAATTCCTCCCAATACCTATCTGACAATAAACGAAAATAAATATCACCTTGTATAAGTGTTCATCCACATTACTACTGCGAGAAGAACAAGTTGATGGATGGAATCCTGAATAAAGACTGCCTATTCGACATATTACAACTCAAGAAATCAATCGAAACTTGCCAAATATCACACTGTGGAAGCAATTGTCAACTTCGTTCAACCAATTGATGATTCCAAGTACATTGTGGTAGCACCAAGCAGATTGAAAAACCGAATGACATGCCAGAGAAATGATTATACAACGCTCGAAGGAAATTTTCTCATCAGTTTACCCAGAGGATGCCAGTTCGAAACAGAAAAAGAAAAATTCTTGAACACTAAAGATATTATTAACAGCCAACCTATGTTTCTTCCAAAAATTATATCAGACTCCAATTGGACACGAACAAATTCCCTGAAGATAAAATTAGAGAATATTCCGCTGGACTCTCTACATGAGATCAAACAGAAACAAGAAGAAATGAAACCCCTAATCCACCCACAATACGAGGCGAAAGTACATGGAAATTTAATTGGAGTTCTTTATATTGTGATGGTAGCTGCAGGGTGTTACCTTATAATCAAGAAATTGTTCAAATTCTTTATGACCAGGAAGAAATCTACAGAAAATGAATTGGAAGAAGCCAAGCCACCACAAGAAGCATTTTTCACGCCCTAAAGAAATTTCTACGGATGGAGGAGTTAGACACCGTCAATTCATGGAATCTCGCACGTGTGGCTGCTTTCCCGTGGGATCCACATCGTCAGCACATTTCATTCCTAGTATAAATAATAATTCACTTAAAATATTTCATTTAGTCTTGACATAGCTTTGTAATCGTCGTGTTGAACTGTGTATTTATTAAATAAAGTTCTTTTAAAAAATTTGATAAAGTTTTATTAGCTGATGGAATCTTGACACAGTCACCAATGAAATATCCACAACTTAAGGAAATCGCAGTTCCTTAAATTTTTTCAAATTTACCGTCATATTCATATACAAAATTGCTTAAACAAAAATCTAACCCTCAGTCAAGAAGAAATGGAACGATTGGCCCAAACAATATTGATATAAATGTTTTTTTGAAGTCTAATTTGATTAAAGATGATGATTACCTTGAAAATAATTAGTCAGAAAAAGTCAGGTTGGGAAATGAAAAGACTCGACAACAAAATCTCCGTTTTTTTCATTACATTTTGGAGAACCTATAAACAGTGAATGCTTCAATCAGTAAGACCCTTCAGGTAAAAATTTTCATTAAAGATTCTGAAGTGTCATCTAATGATTCGAAATGGATCCTACCTTATGATAAATATTTCAAGGTAGATGAAGGAGGTTCGGAAGGTCGGAATGCTAAATTGTATAAATTGAAGAAATCGTTATCTTTATTTTTAAAGCAGGAAACGAATGAAAATTTTGAAAAACTCCGACAATTGGAAATAGTGGCGGATCAAATGCGACAAATAATAAGTAAAAATCCGAAATATTCATCATTCAATTCTTGTGCTTCTATAGGGATCAAATAATTTCGTTCACTTGTTATCCAGTAATAATAAAAATGATGAATCAAACCAATTTATTGGCCAAGTAGGGTTTAGGGCTATATTCATAGTTCACCCTTGAGGGTAAGTGTGAGTTGAGGTCGCTCCTATGAGCATACGTTAAAAATACCCCGGATGCGAAAATCTCGACCAATCATGAAACAGCACTGTGTCCCACGTAATTCCACTCCACGTCAACCGATCGGCCGTTGACGTGTTGAAAATGGAAACATAAACATAACCTGTATTCGATACAGTGAAGTGACAGCGGCGGTAATCAAAGCAAAACATTTTTGCTTTGATTTTTTAAATTTGATTCGTTGGTAGGTTTTGATATTTTATAGCGAATTTAGAGAACTGTGGGATGCTGGAAGGTTTATATGAATTGAGTGTTAAAATATAGATACGTTTATTATATCTTGTGTATCTTTTCCTAAAGAATGATTTATGTAACGTCCAACATAACTAAAAATATGGATAATTCTATTGAAAAATGATAGTTGCTCGAATCAATGGAGAAATTGAAACAGGATATACTAATTAACTGTGCAATTTCTACAGAAATTCCACCATACTTTAATTAATCATCGAGTTATACGAATAAGCAGAAATGGTGTACAAATAATTCAAAGCAGTTTCGTTATTTTTTTTTTTAGAAATAACTGAAGTTTTGTAGGATAGTTACTGATCAATTGATTGAAATAAAATTTGCATGATATATTGTAAGTATAGCAGTAATTGAAAATAATATAGCATACTTTCCTTTTCTCCAAACTGATAAGTAGGTACCTACTTATTATCAATTCAATTTTTCTATTGAGCTTTCATTTTATTAGAGCTCCAGGGTTAGTAATTTCAGTAATTAATTAATTTGGCAGTTATGAAAAATAAATAATGCAGATTTACATATATTTTTTAATTGTGAAACCTACATTATACAATGCAAAAATCAACAAAAAGGTTGGTGCAAGGGGGGTATGATATCTGAGATTAGGGAAAAACCTCAGCAGATAAAAACCCTGTCTCTCCCCTATCATTGAAGAGTGTCTTGATTCCTGTCGTCAGAAGAACGTAAAATCTTCTCCAAGACCCCTGGAATTCAAATTTAAGAATTAAAAACAAAACTAAATTATTAATAGCAAATGAAATTGATTGAAATATTGATCAATTACTTTTGAAGTGAAAAGCTATAAGGCGGATAATACTAAGCAAAAAAATAAAATTAGTACATAACCTTTATGATTAATATTCTTTGTTGCGTTCGATATCTTCTCTTTACTGTTAAAACACATGCTCGAAACCTCGTGTTTACCTGTGAGTAGATTTCAAACATGCAGAGTTTTTAATGAAACTGAAGGACCAAAATCAAACTCTTCCTCATCACGATGAGGATCGAGGATCAATATCTGGAACTATCGAAATAAGAAACATTTGAATATTACACCAAGCACTAATACAAAAGCAAACATACATTCATTCCATAGACAACCTTTTTCTGCTGCTATCAGAAGTATTATTGCATTGCGAGTTATAAGCTTCGCTGATTATTTTTGCAATATTACGAATGTTACTCTCTTCCAATAATCCAAGTTGAAATCTTGTTTGTTCTAATATAATCTATATATATATATATATATATATATATATATATATTATATATATATATAATTATGTTTTTCGGGAGGAAGACTTCGTTTTTAAAAAAAAACTACTTTACTTTATTCAATACAATACAACGTTAATACTTGGTAGAGCTACTAGATCGATTAATTAACTGACTAGAAATTGTCATCCACAAATATTTATAACATTCTCTTATCTTATTCTTCCTGCGTATTGACTGCAGGTGTTCATTGCTTAGTCTGCAAAATACAACATAGTAATATATCGAATCAATGGTAAATAGATAAACAATGTATCTAATTAGTATGGGGCCATATTATGTAATTCCTCCCCCCTTTGGATAAAGGTATCACCTTGATTAGGTGTAGCTTTACATTTTTCAAAATATTTCAATAAAAAGTATAAAACAATTAAAAACATAAATATTCCTAAATAATAATAAAAGTTGATGATGTACTTGGATTCCATCTTGGAATATCTTCTAACTTGACATCTGGAATATCTTCTTCCTGGAATTCTTCTTTCTCCTCTTCTTGGGATTGGTTTCGTGGGATTATCGCCGTCTTGGGTAGAATTATGTATTTTTCTTCATTCTTAATCGAAGTTGGGAATATCTCTTTTTGGAAGTTACTTATGATACATTTCGATTGGATTATCGCCATCGGTGAAGTGAAGTAATATTTTGTTTGCTGAGGACATTTTTCTTGAATTTCCATATTGTTTATTGAAAGGATGCTTCCATCTTCTAAGGTTTTCAAATTTGATATAGGAATAACTTTTTTCCTGGGACAATTTTCTAAATGTGTCTTCAATACAGTATTCATACATTCTGGAGGTTTTGTTAAGGAGTCTTGATCGCAAAGGAAATCTTCTTCTACTGCATGACATTCACTGGTTGACCATTTCAATTCTTCTTGTTGAGTGAGCATATAAGGATTGGTATAAGGAAGGGTTAAGTTCTTCTGAGGGATATAGTAAAACTTGTATAGATTAAAATTTTCTTCATAAACGGTCGGAATTGATATAAGAAATAATAAAACTTTCTCTTTAAACATTACTTTCGTATGACATAACTGATAATAATCTTTTAAATGATTCATTGGAATAATAGTGTCATTTTTAATTAATTCTTCGAATTTTGTATATGGCAAAATAGATTCATGTAGAATATGTAATCTAGCAAAGCTCACTGCTGTTTGGATTTCATCTAATATGCTTTTAATATCCTTAATTTCAAATGTGAGAAGATGCATGTGTTCAATGTGTCTCAATTGCGGTATTGTTCGTAATAATTTATAATTATCTGCAAATTGTCGAAATTTATCAATATACTTATTTTTCAAATCGTTAACTACAGTAGCAATCTGTCTTTGATTCCTAATAAGTGTGTCCTCGTTTCTTGCTATACTTTCAAAATAATTTTTATAAAGTTCTTCGTCGTCTGAATCTAAGGTTCCAAATAAAATCTTTGAAATTTTACCTCCAATATTAATAAGTCCTCTTTTAACTCGTATTTTTTTCCATTAACAAGTTCTTCTAAAGTTTTAATATTAATTGTATTCGAATGTTGTAAATATTCATAATGCGGCGTTTGTGTAAATCCCAACAATTCTTTATTTTTCAAATTATCAATTTCTTTCTGATACTTTAAAATAAGATCCTCGACTTGTTTCAAATCAATATGTTCATAATCAATTGTTTTATAAGGGAGTAATATTTTCATGATAAATGTGTTTATTTTTCATATCTTGAATTCTATGTCTATCTATCTAGCAAGCATTAAAATTTTTTAAACTAGATCTAACTTTCTAACAACACGGTTTTTAATGTACATAGGGTTTGTACTTAAAAGGAAGGAAAATTCTTCTATCTGTGGAACGTTTTCCGTTCAATCCGTCTGAATATCTAAGTTTAAATCATTTAGTAAATCTTCATTAATTTCATCAAAACAATATCATCAATTTCATTATAATTTATATTATTACCTCGTCGACAATTATGTTTTTCGTTCACTTTTAAGAAGACCGGCAGTATCCCATTAAAATCTATAAATTCTTTATTTACTTCAGTATGCAGTGGCGATAAATAATAAATAATTATTTTCACTTTGCATCTTGCAAAAATATACTTTATCATATTCAAAATAATAGGCCATTTTAATTCATCTAATCCGCACGCTATACGCGGTAAAGCTGAATGAGTTTCATTTCTTGACTCCATAAGTTTTTTCAAATATAAAAGGGAATTAAATACATTTTCGTATGTAGGTTTATCATAATAAAATTTCTTGGTTATCAAATAGTAAATAACACGGTTTTTATTTCGAATAATAGCTACTTCTCCTACTTTTTTATTCTGAGATTTTAATTCATCTATATTTCCAAATTTTTCTCTTGAAATCTCGGGCAATGCCTCTACTCATATGGAAATCTTCTGATACGCAATGGGCTAACGAATATTTATTAGGGGCTTTAAATAAATTACTTGTTTTCCTTCAATATTATGACAATCGGGAATATTGTTTGTTTCATAATATAGTTTCGTAAAGTTTTCATACGTAATGTCATTAAAATATGCGAAGTCTTTATTTATAATCGTATTTTCATCATTCAACCTATCAGATTCTGATTTTACTTGCTCATTGTTATTATCTGCTTTATTCATTCTAAAATAGGATTTTTGTGAACTTGGTTTTTCCCTATTTATTACGTTTATTGATTTTTTCAAATTTGAAATTTCTTTTTCCATTTCATAACTTGCTTTAGAGTTCAATTCAATCATTTTTTCAAGTTCTTTATTAGACATCTCGATCATGAAAAGTTTAGATTTCAATTGTTCATTTTCAATTTTCAAATCTTCATTTGCTTTATCGATTTTATCAATTTCCTGCAAATTATTTGCAAAGTTTCTGAAAAGATCATATTTTTCTCGTTCAAGTTGTGATACTTTCTGAATTAAACAATTATTTTCAATCGAAATTTTTCCATATTTTGAATGGAATTCTACAATAGGTATTCATTAATACTTGGTTTTGAAAGTCTAACGCTAAACCGTATTTATTAAGAAAATCGGCTCCTATAAGGCCATCGTAATTATTATGAAATTTATAAAGTACAAAAGGGTGACTATCATTCATACGAAATTCTGAAAATAAAGGAAGTAATACTTTTTCATTCGAAGTTTCCTGCTTCATACATGCAGTTAATGTTGTTTCTTCTTGAAAAATATTATCATAGAAATTATTATAAGCAAATTTTGGATCTATCAAACATACTGAACAGCCACTAATCTATTAAAAGTTTACATTTTGGATATTCGAATTCAATAAAGGGTAATTGATTTGAATGATTAATATTATAATTTAAGTCAATTCGTCTTCTTGGGTAAACTTCGCGAAAATTTCGACTATTATGGTCGTGGTTTCTTGACGTTGAAGGTTTACAGTAATCGAATTGATTTTCATTTCTTTGTTTCCTCGTATCTAAATGCGTTAATTCTTCGAAATAAAAGTTGGGATTATTATGTTGATTTCTGTTCTGGTAATTATTATGAGCATTATTATGATAGAAGTTACGTTGAGGATTTGGATTATATTGTGTAGAGTAATTTGAACGTTTCTGGGTATAATTCCTAGTCTGAATTGACATTCTCTCTGGAGGGGTAGTAATTCTTTGATTGAGATTTGGTTTGAAAACATTACTTGAATGATTAGGTTTAAAATTATTATTATGACTTGGGTATTGGTAGTTAGTATTTCTCTGAGTAAATTGAACTGGCTGCGAAGAAAATCTAGGTACTTCGCCGTAATTATTAAATGCGTGATTTGATCTATTTTGTGTATAATTAAAGTTTCTTGCAACATTTTTCGAATAATTCTGAGCGAAATTTTTATTTTTTCTACTCTTATCAAGTAATTCATATTGGGCTAGATTGCACATCTTTCGTCTTTCGTTGCGTTTACTGTGTCATCAAAAGAAAATTCATTATTCGTTATTAAATATGTTCTTAGCTCCATGGGTGCGTTTGATATTCGAACAGTTTTACAAATTTTCAAAATATTATTCTTATAAATCGCTTTTCTGGATCTGGCATTCTATCTGCGTCAATTCTATAATATATTCTTATTTTCAAAGAAATTATTCGGTCTATAAATGAAATTATATCTTCATTGGGCTTTTTGTTCAAGAATTGCAATTGGTGTATCAAAAACATCAAGGTTAATTTGATCACCAAATTTTGTATACAAGAAATTTTTGAGAACATCCCAATTATTCGGAATGTCAGACGTTGCTACTTCTGCTAGGGCTCTATCTATGAGTTTTGATTTGACCACTGCGAAGCAATAATTTTTTACCATAATATTTTCATTTACGAACATCGCTAGATAATCATCAACACTTTTTATGAACGAATGCAACTCGTTCTCAACGCCAGAAAATTTGGGTAACAGAATACCAAACTTTTCAGCTAGCGACAAATCTACTGCCATTTTGTTTGTTTTGTTCTTACGACCTCTAAAGTGTTTAATCGACGTAATATTGAATTATTTTAATATTTCACTTATTTGATCAATTATATCAGTTATATCAATTATTATGTAATTATATCAATTATCAATTATATCAATATTATTTTCAATCGCGTTGTCGGTTTTTTCTTAAGAAACCTAGGAAAAACTATTTTAATCGGTTTTTGAAATAAGAAACCTAGGAAAAACTTTATAAATCGGTTTTTGGAGAAACCTAGAGAAAACTTTATAAATCTGTTTTTGAAATAAAAAAACCTAGAAAAAACTTTATACAAGTTTTTACGCTCAAAACTTGGGGAAAAGGTTGACTAATTTTGGGCCAGATTAGGTAAACTGGGAGTAATTAAAGGATTGCTCACACACGTTGTCTTGCTGAATGTGAAACCGTCACGGGGCGCTACTCGGGTGATCGGGCTCCTGTCTTCTTCACCTAGTTCGACTTGTGCTCAACGGTTGAAACCGACGGTGTTGTAGACTGGATGGACCTCTTCTTCTTCAGGAACTCACAGAATTTAACAAAACCGGCACAATCCCAGACCTCGTCGCCATTATGTTTTTCGGGAGGAAGACTTCGTTTTAAAAAAAAACTACTTTACTTTATTCAATACAATACAACGTTAATACTTGGTATAGCTACTAGATCGATTAATTAACTGACTAGAAATTGTCATCCACAAATATTTATAACATTCTCTTATCTTATTCTTCCTGCGTATTGACTGCAGGTGTTCATTGCTTAGTCTGCAAATACAACATAGTAATATATCGAATCAATGGTAAATAGATAAACAATGTATCTAATTAGTATGGGGCCATATTATGTAATTATATATGGAAAAAGATCACAGTCGTACTTATTTGTATTTGGAGGATAAGGGAATCGACTGAAATTTGATTTAATCTCTTATTTTCTACGCCTAGCTTTCGAAACACATTTGTTTCTTCCTCAGGGCTACTACAAAAGCAGTTCACAATCAATATTAGTTTTTAAATTTTTATAAGAATTAAACTTACAGAAAAGTGAGATTTACAATACTCTTGTTTGAATGAAAATGATCATTGAAATAGCTGCTTAAATCACATGAAATATCAAGCCTACCAAACTTTTTCTCATAAAAACAAAATGGCAAATATATATAATATATATATATATAATATATATATAAATAAAATATTATATATATATTATATATATATATATATATAACAGTATAGGGTTAAGGGAATTCGACCAATGAAGAGTTAGTCTTTTACTCTTTATTCAATATACCTAGCTTTTCGGAAAAATTTCTTTCCTTCTTCAGGGTTCCTAAAATACGAACAACTTTTATAAAATAAAATTCAATCTAGCAAAGCAACACATACTGAATCTGAGGTTTTCTCTTCTTCGTTCATAAAACAATGATCCATAACAACACCCACAATGAAATACATCACAATAT
This sequence comes from Hippodamia convergens, assembly GCA_038502775.1. NCBI lineage: Eukaryota > Metazoa > Arthropoda > Insecta > Coleoptera > Coccinellidae > Hippodamia > Hippodamia convergens. The sequence goes on from JAVSIQ010000896.1 coordinate 42,778, forward strand.
TATTAATTTAAAACACAATGGAATGGATTTCAATTTTCCTCAAAACAAGTATGATCGGAGGTTATGCATCTATGTCAGGGGTATCCAAGTGGTAATTCACTCATCGACTGGCCGTCGTAAATTCCTTGTCTATTTAGGGATAAAAGATAAGTATAGATGTTACTCAAGTTCTGTGTCCGTTTTCTTGTTCATTGGGATCGGTTGTTCGGTTATACGAATCATTTCAAGAACTGTTCGTTTTTATAATTATTGTTCACATCTAGAATTTCAACATTATCGAGATCTACCTCATGGTTTCTCGAATTTGCATGTATGGATAACGCACACCTTTGATTGTTCAGTCTTATATCACTCCTATGTAAAGCGATTCTGTTCTTGAGCCATTGTGATGTTTGGCCAACATAAGTTTGGCTGCAATTCTTACAATCAACCTTATAAACTACATTTGACTTCAATTGTCTGGTACAGGATCTTTAATTTTGAATACAAAGAAGCTATAGTTTTTTGATTTTTTGTTGTAACTCTGATGTTTTCTTCATTTTTAAAGCACTCTTTCAATTTCGTGGAAAGTATTTTTATATTTGGAATAGTGCAATATTTAATGTTTATTTCGTCTTCGCTATTTCTTTCATTTCTCGCTGCATCCGGTTCACTGCGTACACTGTTGTTGTTGCTGGAAAAAAGTAGCCTATTCACCATACCTATTGGATATGAATTCTCCACTAGAATGTTCTTTAATTTTTTTTATATTTTTCGATACGAATTCTGGGTGACATATTCTTTTTATTCTATTCACTTTTTTCTTTAATAAAATTTATTTTTACCTGCGTTGTGTGATCAGATAAGTAATGAATGTATCTATCGGAGGAGCTGGCTTTTGTATACCAGTCTAATTTAATGATATTGTTAATTCTGCAGACTTTAGTATCCAAAAATGGTACCGACTGTTTTTCATCTCTATTTCAATGGTGAATTGCAAATTTTCATCGAAGCTATTAAAAATTCTAAGGGTAGTATCATGATCTGTTTCTGGTATTGCAGTTACAATGTCATCCACAAACTTTTTTATGAAAGGCACTTTGAAGGGTAGTTTTGGTATGCATGAATCCAAAAGGTAGTCCATTACATACAATGATAATATTGGGCTCAATCTAGATCCCATTGTGCAACCTAGCACTTGCATGTAGAATTTTCCTTCAAAACACGAAGTAACCGGACTCTAGCAAAACTTAAGGATACCCACAAATTTTTCTTCAGTTATATTGCAGTAGTTTTCTATGATATTCCATTTTCTTTTAACAGCTTCAAACACCAACTCTTTCGTCAAATTGCCAAATAGATTTTTAACATCCAACGAAACTACAGTGTAATTAGGTCGTAGTTCGAGATTGTTAACTGATTCAGCGAACTCAAATGTGTCTTTTACATAGTAATCATTATTTCGGTCATATGCATTTGTCAAAATTCGAGCCATGTATAAAGCCAGGCTAGATGTTGGTCCCTGAATGTCTGACACAATAGGTCTTAGCGGTATATCTGGTTTGTGTAATTTTGGATTTCCATATATACGTGGCGCCACTGAGTTGTATCTTCTCAACAATTTTCCTTGAATGTTATCTATATTTCCCTGTTTTTCTAGTTCTGTCACAATTTTATTGCTTCTGCTCTGTATTGTCTGTGTTGGATCTCTTGTTATCTGTCTAAAACTATCTGATGTTAATAGATTATCATCTTTTCTAAGTAGTCCTCTTTTGTCATAATAACAGTCACTGAGCCCTTGTCACTATTCAGAACTCTAAGATCGTTGCTTGTTCTAGAAGAAAATTTTTTGATCTGTTATACATAAGGTCCAAAATATTGGTCTGGTATTTGAATCTTTGTAAATGGTTAAGTCACAATGCTGGTTGCTTTTGCTCGTAGTAAGTCTTTTCTCTCTGTGGGTGTCCTATCTAAAATATTCTCAATGTCAGCAACTAATCTGTTTACAGAAATTTCTCTCGTATTTGTAGCGATACTAAATTTAGAACCCAGCGATAACATGGTTTTGACTTCATCAGGAATGGTCATTGATGTCAGATTTCTGAACCATTTGTCTTTTCTTTTGTTTTTGTAACCTGCAAATTTTATCCCTATTCTTCTGTTTTATCCTGTGAAATTCCCTGTTAAATCTAATATTCTGTCTTCTGCTGTAAAATTCAGTCAGAACTTCTTGTGGTAATAAGGTGTTCAATTCCTCTAGTATATCATTCTGCAGCTTTTCTAACCTTTAATCTTCAAAATTGTGTGGTCGATTTCTAATCTGATTATCCTATATGCCAATTTGTTGTTGAACTCTGCCACCTCCTGTTAAGTTAAGACTTGAATTGAAATCAAATAGATTGTTGACATTTTTCATTCCATTGCCGATGTGAGATGGTATCAAATCCTGTCGCTACACTCTATCAAGAATATTCTCCTGTTAACGAATGATGCTAGTCTAGTCTTGTTGCTACTCCATAACTTCAATAAATATGATGTTCTCTGTCCATATGTTTCTGATGTTCTTTGAAAAAATCCCATTTTTCTAATATAGTTGACTTTTTTATGGTCGGTGCTATTAATAACAGTATAGGGTTAAGGATTTCGACCAATGAAGAGTTAGTCTTTTACTCTTTATTCAATATACCTAGCTTTCGGAAAAATTTCTTTCCTTCTTCAGGGTTCCTAAAATACGAACAACTTTATAAATATAAAATTCAATCTAGCAAAGCAACACATACTGAATCTGAGGTTTTCTCTTCTTCGTTCATAAAACAATGATCCATAACAACACCACAATGAAATACATCACAATATTATTAATTTTAAAAACACAATGGAATGGATTTCAATTTTCCTCAAAACAAGTATGATCGGAGGTTATGCATCTATGTCAGGGGTATCCAAGTGGTAATTCACTCATCGACTGGGCCGTCGTAAATTCCTTGTCTATTTAGGGATAAAAGATAAGTATAGATTTACTCAAGTTCTGTGTGTCCGTTTTCTTGTTCATTGGGATCGGTTGTTCGGTTATACGAATCATTTCAAGAACTGTTCGTTTTTTATAATTATTGTTCACATCTAGAATTTCAACATTATCGAGATCTACCTCAGGTTTCTCGAATTTGCATGTATGGATAACGCACACCTTGATTGTTCAGTCTTATATCACTCCTATGTAAAGCGATTCTGTTCTTGAGCCATTGTGATGTTTGGCCAACATAAGTTTGGCTGCAATTCTTACAATCAACCTTATAAACTACATTTGACTTCAATTTGTCTGGTACAGGATCTTTTAATTTTGAATACAAAGAAGCTATAGTTTTTTGATTTTTTGTGTAACTCTGATGTTTTCTCATTTTAAAGCACTCTTTCAATTTCGTGGAAAGTATTTTTATATTTGGAATAGTGCAATATTTAATGTTTATTTCGTCTTCGCTATTTCTTTCATTTCTCGCTGCATCCGGTTCACTGCGTACACTGTTGTTGTTGCTGAAAAAAAGTAGCCTATTCACCATACCTATTGGATATGAATTCTCCACTAGAATGTTCTTTAATTTTTTTATATTTTTCGATACGAATTCTGGGTGACATATTCTTTTTATTCTATTCACTTTTCTTTAATAAAATTTATTTTTACCTGCGTTGTGTGATCAGATAAGTAATGAATGTATCTATCTATCGGAGGAGCTGGCTTTTGTATACCAGTCTAATTTAATGATATTGTTAATTCTGCAGACTTTAGTATCCAAAAATGGTACCGACTGTTTTCATCTTCTATTTCAATGGTGAATTGCAAATTTTCATCGAAGCTATTAAAAATTCTAAGGGTAGTATCATGATCTGTTTCTGGTATTGCAGTTACAATGTCATCCACAAACTTTTTTATGAAAGGCACTTAAGGGTAGTTTTTGTATGCATGAATCCAAAAGGTAGTCCATTACATACAATGATAAAATTGGGCTCAATCTAGATCCCATTGTGCACCTAGCACTTGCATGTAGAATTTTCCTTCAAACACGAAGTAACCGGACTCTAGCAAAAACTTAAGGATACCCACAAATTTTTTCTTCAGTTATATTGCAGTAGTTTTCTATGATATTCCATTTTCTTTTAACAGCTTCAAACACCAACTCTTTCGTCAAATTGCCAAATAGATTTTTAACATCCAACGAAACTACAGTGTAATTAGGTCGTAGTTCGAGATTGTTAACTGATTCAGCGAACTCAAATGTGTCTTTGACATAGTAATCATTATTTCGGTCATATGCATTTGTCAAAATTCGAGCCATGTATAAAGCCAGGCTAGATGTTGGTCCCTGAATGTCTGACACAATAGGTCTTAGCGGTATATCTGGTTTGTGTAATTTTGGATTTCCATATATACGTGGCGCCACTGAGTTGTATCTTCTCAACAATTTTCCTGAATGTTATCTATATTCCCTGTTTTTCTAGTTCTGTCACAATTTTATTGCTTCTGCTCTGTATTGTCTGTGTTGGATCTCTTGTTATCTGTCTAAAACTATCTGATGTTAATAGATTATTCATCTTTTCTAAGTAGTCCTCTTTTGTCATAATAACAGTCACTGAGCCCTTGTCACTATTCAGAACTCTAAGATCGTTGTTTGTTCTAAGAAAATTTTTTGATCTGTTATACATAAGGTCCAAAATATTGGTCTGGTATTTGAATCTTTGTAAATGTTTAGTCACAATGCTGGTTGCTTTTGCTCGTAGTAAGTCTTTTCTCTCTGTGGGTGTCCTATCTAAAATATTCTCAATGTCAGCACACTAATCTGTTTACAGAAATTTCTCTCGTATTTGTAGCGATACTAAATTTAGAACCCAGCGATAACATGGTTTTGACTTCATCAGGAATGGTCATGATGTCAGATTTCTGAACCATTTGTCTTGTGTTACATATTTATCTTTCTTTTGTTTTTTGTAACCTGCAAATTTTATCCCTATTCTTCTGTTTTATCCTGTGAAATTCCCTGTTAAATCTAATATTCTGTCTTCTGTAAAATTCAGTCAGAACTTCTTGTGGTAATAAGGTGTTCAATTCCTCTAGTATATCATTCTGCAGCTTTTCTAACCTTTTAATCTTCAAAATTGTGTGGTCGATTTCTAATCTGATTATCCTATATGCCAATTTGTTGTTGAACTCTGCCACCTTCCTGTTAAGTTTAAGACTTTGAATTGAAATCAAATAGATTGTTGACATTTTTCATTCCATTGCCGATGTGAGATGGTATCAAATCCTGTCGCTTACACTCTATCTATCAAGTAAGTTAACGAATGATGCTAGTCTAGTCTTGTTGCTACTCCATAACTTCAATAAATATGATGTTCTCTGTCCATATGTTTCTGATGTTCTTTGAAAAAATCCCCATTTTTCTAATATAGTTGACTTTTTTATGGTCGGTGCTATTAATAACAGTATAGGGTTAAGGGATTTCGACCAATGAAGAGTTAGTCTTTTACTCTTTATTCAATATACCTAGCTTTCGGAAAAATTTCTTTCCTTCTTCAGGGTTCCTAAAATACGAACAACTTTTATAAATAAAAATTCAATCTAGCAAAGCAACACATACTGAATCTGAGGTTTTCTCTTCTTCGTTCATAAAACAATGATCCATAACAACACCACAATGAAATACATCACAATATTATTAATTTTAAAACACAATGGAATGGATTTCAATTTTCCTCAAAACAAGTATGATCGGAGGTTTATGCATCTATGTCAGGGGTATCCAAGTGGTAATTCACTCATCGACTGGGCCGTCGTAAATTCCTTGTCTATTTAGGGATAAAAGATAAGTATAGATGTTACTCAAGTTCTGTGTGTCCGTTTTCTTGTTCATTGGGATCGTTGTTCGGTTATACGAATCATTTCAAGAACTGTTCGTTTTTTTATAATTATTGTTCACATCTAGAATTTCAACATTATCGAGATCTACCTCATGGTTTCTCGAATTTGCATGTATGGATAACGCACAACCTTTGATTGTTCAGTCTTATATCACTCCTATGTAAAGCGATTCTGTTCTTGAGCCATTGTGATGTTTGGCCAACATAAGTTTGGCTGCAATTCTTACAATCAACCTTATAAACTACATTTGACTTCAATTTGTCTGGTACAGGATCTTTAATTTTGAATACAAAGAAGCTATAGTTTTTTTGATTTTTTTGTTGTAACTCTGATGTTTTCTTCATTTTTAAAGCACTCTTTCAATTTCGTGGAAAGTATTTTTATATTTGGAATAGTGCAATATTTAATGTTTATTTCGTCTTCGCTATTTCTTTCATTTTCTCGCTGCATCCGGTTCACTGCGTACACTGTTGTTGTTGCTGGAAAAAAGTAGCCTATTCACCATACCTATTGGATATGAATTCTACCACTTGAATGTTTTTTATAATTTTTTTTATATTTTTCGATACGAATTCTGGGTGACATATTCTTTTTATTCTATTCACTTTTTCTTTAATAAAATTTATTTTTACCTGCGTTGTGTGATCAGATAAGTAATGAATGTATCTATCGGAGGAGCTGGCTTTTGTATACCAGTCTAATTTAATGATATTGTTAATTCTGCAGACTTTAGTATCCAAAAATGGTACCGACTGTTTTTCATCTTCTATTTCAATGGTGAATTGCAAATTTTCATCGAAGCTATTAAAAATTCTAAGGGTAGTATCATGATCTGTTTCTGGTATTGCAGTTACAATGTCATCCACAAACTTTTTTATGAAAGGCACTTTGAAGGGTAGTTTTGGTATGCATGAATCCAAAAGGTAGTCCATTACATACAATGATAATATTGGCTCAATCTAGATCCCATTGTGCAACCTAGCACTTGCATGTAGAATTTTCCTTCAAACACGAAGTAACCGGACTCTAGCAAAAACTTAAGGATACCCACAAATTTTTCTTCAGTTATATTGCAGTAGTTTTCTATGATATTCCATTTTCTTTTAACAGCTTCAAACACCAACTCTTTCGTCAAATTGCCAATAGATTTTTAACATCCAACGAAACTACAGTGTAATTAGGTCGTAGTTCGAGATTGTTAACTGATTCAGCGAACTCAAATGTGTCTTTGACATAGTAATCATTATTTCGGTCATATGCATTTGTCAAAATTCGACCCATGTAAAAGCCAGGCTAGATGTTGGTCCCTGAATGTCTGACACAATAGGTCTTAGCGGTATATCTGGTTTGTGTAATTTTGGATTTCCATATATACGTGGCGCCACTGAGTTGTATCTTCTCTCAACAATTTTCCTTGAATGTTATCTATATTTCCCTGTTTTTCTAGTTCTGTCACAATTTTATTGCTTCTGCTCTGTATTGTCTGTGTTGGATCTCTTGTTATCTGTCTAAAACTATCTGATGTTAATAGATTATTCATCTTTTCTAAGTAGTCCTCTTTTGTCATAATAACAGTCACTGAGCCCTTGTCACTATTCAGAACTCTAAGATCGTTGTTTTGTTCTAAGAAAATTTTTTGATCTGTTATACATAAGGTCCAAAATATTGGTCTGGTATTTGAATCTTTGTAAATGGTTAGTCACAATGCTGGTTGCTTTTGCTCGTAGTAAGTCTTTTCTCTCTGTGGGTGTCCTATCTAAAATATTCTCAATGTCAGCAACTAATCTGTTTACAGAAATTTCTCTCGTATTTGTAGCGATACTAAATTTAGAACCCAGCGATAACATGGTTTTTGACTTCATCAGGAATGGTCATTGATGTCAGATTTCTGAACCATTTGTCTTGTGTTACATATTTATCTTTCTTTTGTTTTTTGTAACCTGCAAATTTTATCCCTATTCTTCTGTTTTATCCTGTGAAATTCCCTGTTAAATCTAATATTCTGTCTTCTGTAAAATTCAGTCAGAACTTCTTGTGGTAATAAGGTGTTCAATTCCTCTAGTATATCATTCTGCAGCTTTTCTAACCTTTTAATCTTCAAAATTGTGTGGTCGATTTCTAATCTGATTATCCTATATGCCAATTTGTTGTTGAACTCTGCCACCTTCCTGTTAAGTTTAAGACTTGAATTGAAATCAAATAGATTGTTGACATTTTTTCATTCCATTGCCGATGTGAGATGGTATCAAATCCTGTCGCTTACACTCTATCAAGAATATTCTCCTGTTAACGAATGATGCTAGTCTAGTCTTGTTGCTACTCCATAACTTCAATAAATATGATGTTCTCTGTCCATATGTTTCTGATGTTCTTTGAAAAAATCCCATTTTTCTAATATAGTTGACTTTTTTATGGTCGGTGCTATTAATAACAGTATAGGGTTAAGGATTTCGACCAATGAAGAGTTAGTCTTTTACTCTTTATTCAATATACCTAGCTTTCGGAAAAATTTCTTTCCTTCTTCAGGGTTTCCTAAAATACGAACAACTTTTTATAAATATAAAATTCAATCTAGCAAAGCAACACATACTGAATCTGAGGTTTCTCTTCTTCGTTCATAAAACAATGATCCATAACAACACCACAATGAAAATACATCACAATATTATTAATTTTAAAACACAATGGAATGGATTTCAATTTTCCTCAAAACAAGTATGATCGGAGGTTATGCATCTATGTCAGGGGTATCCAAGTGGTAATTCACCTCATCGACTGGGCCGTCGTAAATTCCTTGTCTATTTAGGGATAAAAGATAAGTATAGATGTTACTCAAGTTCTGTGTGTCCGTTTTCTTGTTCATTGGGATCGGTTGTTCGGTTATACGAATCATTTCAAGAACTGTTCGTTTTTTATAATTATTGTTCACATCTAGAATTTCAACATTATCGAGATCTACCTCATGGTTTCTCGAATTTGCATGTATGGATAACGCACAACCTTTGATTGTTCAGTCTTATATCACTCCTATGTAAAGCGATTCTGTTCTTGAGCCATTGTGATGTTTTGGCCAACATAAGTTTGGCTGCAATTCTTACAATCAACCTTATAACTACATTTGACTTCAATTTGTCTGGTACAGGATCTTTTAATTTTGAATACAAAGAAGCTATAGTTTTTTGATTTTTTGTTGTAACTCTGATGTTTTCTTCATTTTTAAAGCACTCTTTCAATTTCGTGGAAAGTATTTTTATATTTGGAATAGTGCAATATTTAATGTTTAATTCGTCCTTCGCTATTTCTTTCATTTCTCGCTGCATCCGGTTCACTGCGTACACTGTTGTTGTTGCTGGAAAAAAGTAGCCTATTCACCATACCTATTGGATATGAATTCTCCACTAGAATGTTCTTTAAATTTTTTTATATTTTTCGATACGAATTTCTGGGTGACATATTCTTTTTATTCTATTCACTTTTTCTTTTTTTATTTAATAAAATTTATTTTTACCTGCGTTGTGTGATCAGATAAGTATTGTAAGAATTGCAGCCAAACTTATGTTGGCCAAACATCACAATGGCTCAAGAACAGAATCGCTTTACATAGGAGTGATATAAGACTGAACAATCAAAGGTGTGCGTTTATCCATACATGCAAATTCGAGAAACCATGAGGTAGATCTCGATAATGTTGAAATTCTAGATGTGAACAATAATTATAAAAAACGAACAGTTCTTGAAATGATTCGTATAACCGAACAACCGATCCCAATGAACAAGAAAACGGACACACAGAACTTGAGTAACATCTATACTTATCTTTTATCCCTAAATAGACAAGGAATTTACGACGGCCCAGTCGATGAGTGAATTACCACTTGGATACCCCTGACATAGATGCATAACCTCCGATCATACTTGTTTTGAGGAAAATTGAAATCCATTCCATTGTGTTTAAAAATTAATAATATTGTGATGTATTTCATTGTGGTGTTGTTATGGATCATTGTTTTATGAACGAAGAAGAGAAAACCTCAGATTCAGTATGTGTTTGCTTTGCTAGATTGAATTTTATATTTATAAAAGTTGTTCGTATTTTAGGAACCCTGAAGAAGGAAAGAAATTTTTCCGAAAGCTAGGTATATTGAATAAAGAGTAAAAGACTAACTCTTCATTGGTCGAAATCCCTTAACCCTATACTGTTATTAATAGCACCGACCATAAAAAAGTCAACTATATTAGAAAAATGGGATTTTTTCAAAGAACATCAGAAACATATGGACAGAGAACATCATATTTATTGAAGTTATGGAGTAGCAACAAGACTAGACTAGCATCATTCGTTAACAGGAGAATATTCTTGATAGAGTGTAAGCGACAGGATTTGATACCATCTCACATCGGCAATGGAATGAAAAATGTCAACAATCTATTTGATTCAATTCAAGTCTTAAACTTAACAGGAAGTGGCAGAGTTCAACAACAAATTGGCATATAGGATAATCAGATTAGAAATCGACCACACAATTTTGAAGATTAAAAGGTTAGAAAAGCTGCAGAATGATATACTAGAGGAATTGAACACCTTATTACCACAAGAAGTTCTGACTGAATTTTACAGAAGACAGAATATATTAGATTTAACAGGGAATTTCACAGGATAAAACAGAAGAATAGGGATAAAATTTGCAGGTTACAAAAACAAAAGAAAGACAAATGGTTCAGAAATCTGACATCAATGACCATTCCTGATGAAGTCAAAACCATGTTATCGCTGGGTTCTAAATTTAGTATCGCTACAAATACGAGAGAAATTTCTGTAAACAGATTAGTTGCTGACATTGAGAATATTTTAGATAGGACACCCACAGAGAGAAAAGACTTACTACGAGCAAAAGCAACCAGCATTGTGACTAACCATTTACAAAGATTCAAATACCAGACCAATATTTTGGACCTTATGTATAACAGATCAAAAAATTTTCTTAGAACAAACAACGATCTTAGAGTTCTGAATAGTGACAAGGGCTCAGTGACTGTTATTATGACAAAAGAGGACTACTTAGAAAAGATGAATAATCTATTAACATCAGATAGTTTTAGACAGATAACAAGAGATCCAACACAGACAATACAGAGCAGAAGCAATAAAATTGTGACAGAACTAGAAAAACAGGGAAATATAGATAACATTCAAGGAAAATTGTTGAGAAGATACAACTCAGTGGCGCCACGTATATATGGAAATCCAAAATTACACAAACCAGATATACCGCTAAGACCTATTGTGTCAGACATTCAGGGACCAACATCTAGCCTGGCTTTATACATGGCTCGAATTTTGACAAATGCATATGACCGAAATAATGATTACTATGTCAAAGACACATTTGAGTTCGCTGAATCAGTTAACAATCTCGAACTACGACCTAATTACACTGTAGTTTCGTTGGATGTTAAAAATCTATTTGGCAATTTGACGAAAGAGTTGGTGTTTGAAGCTGTTAAAAGAAAATGGAATATCATAGAAAACTACTGCAATATAACTGAAGAAAAAATTGTGGGTATCCTTAAGTTTTTGCTAGAGTCCGGTTACTTCGTGTTTGAAGGAAAATTCACATGCAAGTGCTAGGTTGCACAATGGATCTAGATTGAGCCCAATATTATCATTGTATGTAATGGACTACCTTTTGGATTCATGCATACCAAAACTACCCTTCAAAGTGCCTTTCATAAAAAAGTTTGTGGATGACATTGTAACTGCAATACCAGAAACAGATCATGATACTACCCTTAGAATTTTTAATAGCTTCGATGAAAATTTGCAATTCACCATTGAAATAGAAGATGAAAAACAGTCGGTACCATTTTTGGATACTAAAGTCTGCAGAATTAACAATATCATTAAATTAGACTGGTATACAAAAGCCAGCTCCTCCGATAGATACATTCATTACTTATCTGATCACACAACGCAGGTAAAAAAAAATTTTATTAAAGAAAAAGTGAATAGAATAAAAAGAATATGTCACCCAGAATTCGTATCGAAAAATATAAAAAAAATAAAAGAACATTCTAGTGGAGAATTCATATCCAATAGGTATGGTGAATAGGCTACTTTTTTCCAGCAACAACAACAGTGTACGCAGTGAACCGGATGCAGCGAGAAATGAAAGAAATAGCGAAGACGAAATAAACATTAAATATTGCACTATTCCAAATATAAAAATACTTTCCACGAAATTGAAAGAGTGCTTTAAAAATGAAGAAAACATCAGAGTTACAACAAAAAATCAAAAAACTATAGCTTCTTTGTATTCAAAATTAAAAGATCCTGTACCAGACAAATTGAAGTCAAATGTAGTTTATAAGGTTGATTGTAAGAATTGCAGCCAAACTTATGTTGGCCAAACATCACAATGGCTCAAGAACAGAATCGCTTTACATAGGAGTGATATAAGACTGAACAATCAAAGGTGTGCGTTATCCATACATGCAAATTCGAGAAACCATGAGGTAGATCTCGATAATGTTGAAATTCTAGATGTGAACAATAATTATAAAAAACGAACAGTTCTGAAATGATTCGTATAACCGAACAACCGATCCCAATGAACAAGAAAACGGACACACAGAACTTGAGTAACATCTATACTTATCTTTTATCCTAAATAGACAAGGAATTTACGACGGCCCAATCGATGAGTGAATACCACTTGGATACCCCTGACATAGATGCATAACCTCCGATCATACTTGTTTTGATGAAAATTGAAATCCATTCCATTGTGTTTTAAAATTAATAATATTGTGATGTATTTCATTGTGGTGTTGTTATGGATCATTGTTTTATGAACGAAGAAGAGAAAACCTCAGATTCAGTATGTGTTGCTTTGCTAGATTGAATTTTATATTTATAAAAGTTGTTCGTATTTTAGGAACCCTGAAGAAGGAAAGAAATTTTTCCGAAAGCTAGGTATATTGAATAAAGAGTAAAAGACTAACTCTTCATTGGTCGAAATCCCTTAACCCTATACTGTTATTAATAGCACCGACCATAAAAAAGTCAACTATATATATATATATATATATATATATATATATATATATTCTTTTGAATAAGAGAGCTAAAATAATACAAAAATGTTGAAACAAAAAGAACCTAAGCTGAGGTAAAAAAAGGAACGGGGTACCACAACATTCTTCGTATGATACTATAGTATCATACGATACTATCATCACCAGTATCATACGATACTATAGAGCCAGGGGAAAAAACCTCAGCCGAAAAAACCTGTCTCCCCGTTAAAAAAATAAAATAAAATTGTTGTATATGAATATTCTATATAGGAGGACATCACGATCAGCGGGACGGCTCTTCGGAGGAAGGATTTCCAAACACAAACTCCAACCTGAAAATAAAAAAAGCCAGAATCTATAATCAACTATTAATATACTGTACACATAAATCATCACTAAGGCTTACACCAAGTTCTGTAGTAGATTCAATTGGATCATTTGAAATGTGACTGGATTCACTTATCATAC
>JAVSIQ010000897.1:0-39679 GCA_038502775.1 Hippodamia convergens
TATATTCATATTATATATTTATCTATCTTCCTGATAAACAATCCTTATTGTTATAAAAACGTTTAGATAATATTTGTATCATGAAATATTGCCAATGAACTGGACGATGTATACCAAGAACACTTATACTACTAGAAAAAATATATTATTTAGATAATTTATCATTCTTCAGTCACCTGAAATTCATCTCATTCCATCAGCAAAATAGGAAAATAGAAAAAAATTAACCAACAATTTTAATGTAATCTCTAGTATAGTTTATCGTTCAAATCATATCCTCGAATTTTATAGAATAATTTTTTGTTAAAAGGGTCCTTGTTGCTACCATTTTGTCAATGATGATATTTTGTTAATACTGAACTATTTAAATATTTCACACCTTGCCACAAAACAGTGTGCCATATTGGAAATCTAGATTTTGCGTGATCTTTGAATGGTTCGGTAAACTTTGAAAATTATATTCAATTTTGGCTTGGTCTAATGGACTTGAGAAGTACGTAAAAGTATGCTGCAAACTTCCGAAAGTTTCGTATTTCTGAATCAGTCATGCTTCTAGCTACTAGCATAATTCTATCCATTAGACTCAACCATACGAAACAAAAAAGATATTTTATTGACACTACTAGTACCTATACTCTGCTGAAAAGCTGATTTGTTCGGTTTTTAGAGTAGTGTAAATTATCTATTTGTAACAATAAGCTAATACATAAGTGACGTGTCCAATGGATCGACATATACCTACCATTTAGGTACTTACACATTGACACGAATCGATGTCATAATATTGTGTGCTTCGATTTGGTGGTATATTGAATGTAATCGAAATCATTTCATTCCGAATGATCTTGGTTGTGTCGATCTATTATGATTGGATTTTAAGTACGTGAAATTGTTTATATGCGTGAAATTTGATATCAGTATGATATTTCAGAATGATCGAGCTTTTGACGGCTTTCATATATGTAACACAATGGGGTTATACATTTTCGAAGCGTAATAAATATACCTAAACATTGTCTAGATTTGTGTTTCATTTTTCCAACTGTCAATTTCAGAACCAAATGAGAAGAGATTTGAATGAGTATGGTAGGTAAGTTCTAAATCGGTGAATCAAAATTATCACTTTGTATCCATCCAATATATTCGTATAATAGGACAAATTGAAGATACAAATATTAATGGCAGTATCTTCCTGAAACCTCGTTGAACTTGAATCAAAATACTCGGTCGTGTACTTCACATCTTGAGTACTTGAGTTGGTAATAATGCCTTCACATCATTCAGAGAGGAAACAGTTAAATAAAAATGCCAAAATGAGCAGATACTAATAGTCAATGATCGGTCTTTCATCCTTGATTGCCCATTATCTGTTTCGTTACACGTTTCTTTATCGATATATTTTCAGTTCCTGCTGAGAAGCAATGATATATTGGCTCAATTCTAATAATTGACACCATTGGTTGTACACCGAAAAAAAAAGAAACTGCCGAATACAGAAGATGCATATCACAAGAAAACACGTACAAAAACGGAGAGATCAATCCTTCCTCGAAGAAATACCGGCCACAGACTTCGTTCTTTCTGTCCGTTCGTATCGCCCCGATTTGAAATGTCGTTCCAAAAGCATCAGAACACCACATATCGATTCATGATGATCTTGTCGAATGGAAAAGAATGAAGTCTATAGCCGACATAATAGGTGTTTCTCAGAATGTAGTCAAAAAAACCAAAGCAAAGCGAAGACATTCAACTAATTGATAGTGATAGCTGAATTTTTAAATTCAAATCCAGTTTTCTGAAGATTCAGCTATAAGCATCAATTCAATTGAAAAAATACGTTTCAAAGGAACAATTTGAGCTGGTTTTATTAGATTTATTGAGGCTTATGCCACAAGAATACTTCGGAAGTTTCAATAAAAATACATAATAAATATTTGAAAGTTGACAACCAACAAATAGGTCGTTAATTTATGTCGATCGATTCCTCGTACGACAAAGGGTACCCGCGCAAATGCAATCTTCTGTCTTGAGATCGTTTAGACGCAAAAATGAAACACATATATTTAAATGGGAATGCACGCACATGCGACTGAATAATCGCCGTGACTAAACAGTAGCATTTTTGAAGCCTTGCGTTTGTCCCAAATCAAAATGAGTCAAACTTTCGACAATTCATTCGCAATTCAGTTGATGCCGAAGTCCGAACCTCTTCGGGTGAGTGTGAATAATTTTTTTTTTTTGGGACTTTATAAGGTTCTATTGTTAATAATATTTGAGCTACAACGCAATCGGTTTTCAGGAAAATCCATGTTATTTTGCTGAATGCAGTTGCGATTTATTTGTAGCAAGTGCGGGCATGAAACATTTCCGAATTTCTGTCGAAATAGGAAATCTATTTTTGAGCCCCCATACCTTGAGTTTGGAATATAGCAGATGAAAAAAAATTCCCAGGATATAATGCCAGTAGTGAAGTTTTGAGTGCATAGCTTCTCAAGTTTCAAGTGCATAGCTCGTACACTTTAGATTTCATAGATATCTTAAAACCCCGATTTCTCGTTGAAAATCACCTCCACATTTTGAATAAGGAAATAAAATAAAGCGCTCGTGAAACGCCTGATGATATTCACACCAAATACAATTTTTCTGTAATAACCACCACAGTTTCCATTGTGCAATTTCCCATTGTGATCATTGCATGAAAAAAGGATTCTTTGAACAATGATTGTGATGGCAGGTCGCGAATACATCGCGCTCGAACCTAGTTAGGTAAAGGTATATTTCTACACTTCGTACATTGTTGATATTGAACATGGATTGTGAATTAGTTTGACTTGAAATAGATCTCGCAATTATTATGTTTTATTCAATAATTATTGAGAAAAAAACAAAATAAAAGAATTTTGTCATAAGCAACGTACAAAAAATCTGAAATCCAACCAAAAACATTTTCATGTAAAATATTGCCAAGACGAGGCCGTATTTCTCACATTGTCAAAGAGTTTTCAGATCTCATGTAGAGCCAAGCTACTCTACATTCTTCAACTTCACAAGTCCTGTTTTCACAAACTCTATGCATTGGTCAAAATAATTGACTTGGCCGTTTCGTAACTATAAGAACTATTTTATAACAGAAAAGTTATGAACCACGATGGAATTTTTCACCTTGGGCTCACGCGGCGGAAGGGAAACGTCCAAGTCACGTATTTTGATCAAGTTTTTGGTTGAATTCAGTTCATCTGTTCCATATCAGTATATATTTCATTCAAATAGGCGCATGTTAATAGAAAACTTTCGATGATTTTCAGAATTGTGTATCAATTTAATTTTCTAGTCAATATACAGGGCAATTTTTGTTCGCTCACTGGAAAAACCAATCTGAAATGAGAGTCTGTCCCTGGATATTGCAATATCATATCGAGAGGATCTTAGCTGATAACATTCTTCTGTGTTGAACTTTCCTACGTTTATGTAGGTTCATTCCATGAAATTTAAGCCGTCCAATAAATGTATATCCGATTACCAACCTAAAATATTTTTTTTTTTTGCTGGTGTGCCTCTAGAACGAATGACTGTTTATTAAAAGGGACTTCATGTAGTTAGAACACTCATCACGGGCTTATTGACTTTTCCAACTACAGGTTGATTTTCTTTAGGATTAACGATAATATCAAAAAAATTTGGTCCTAGAAATTGATAATTTGTTTCTTCAGCTGTAAAGGAATCAGTGAAGCCCTCATACAGTGGCGTAACTGGGCGTGGGCGACCGCCCACGGGCGCCCTCAAGGGCCTCGCAGCCAAATGATCCCTATTCCCACTAAGATTAATCATTTCATCTACAGATGAATCTTCATGAAGACTTTTTTCTTTGTTGACGACGATTTCTATTTCGTACCTCTCAGCTTACTTATCAACTTTCTATAGCGCAATATATATTTGCAGGAATTCACACAAAGTGCTTGATTTTCAATTTTGGTATCATTTTGAAGCTCTAACTCTGTACTTTAGGAGAATCGTATTGGTGTGATCTGATCAAGATGCCAAATTGTGTAATTTGTACGAATTCCCTGAACAAGAAATCTCCGGGTTTACAGTGTAATAAATGCCATGTCTTTCTTCATGCGAACGGAAGATGTTCAGATGCAACAAAAAACCTTATCACAACGATAACAAACATGCCGGGGAGTAGATGGGAGTGCGTCGGTTGCCGCACCGAGGATGGTGCCGGCTCTCCGTCAGCGAATCGTACTTCGCCCTCGACTGGCCGAGGGTTCTCGGTGTTGGACGACGCAGGAAAATAGATATGCAAATATCATTGACACCTTAAACTTTCTAGAATTAAAGCAGTTTAACAGCATTTTCAATAAAAACCACAGATTATTAGACTTAATTTTATGTAATAAAATGAGAGTGAATAACATAAGTCGCTGTGATGCTCCATTGGTAAATGAGGATGACCATCATCCAGCTCTTGAATTTTTACTGGATATCAATAATCACGAGTATTTAAAAGATACCCTTATGTATCACTTAAATTTCAGAAAAGCCAACTATGATGCTTTAAATTCAGAACTATCTAGTGTGAATTGGGGTGTAGTGTTGGGAGGCTCGGATGTTGATGCTGACGTGGATGTTCTTTACGATATTCTGGATAAGTTGATTGTCGAGTATGTTCCGAAAACTAAAATAAATAAGAAATTTCCATCATTTTATTCAAAAGAGACAATACGGGTTATTCAACAAAAATTCAAACTTCATAGAAAATACAAGATTTACAAAGACAAATATGATTATGACCGTTTCAGGCATCTTAGGACTCTGTCAAAAAAAACTTATTACAAGAGATTTTCATCGCTATTTAGATACCATTGAACAAGAACTCTCAAACAACTCAAAAGAATTTTTCAAATATATTCGCATAAAAAAGGTCGCAGTAAATTTCCCTCAGTCATGAGATTCGGTGATACTGATGCCTCATCATCAAAAGATATTTCAAACCTATTTGCAAGTTTTTTTAGTTCTGTTTTCGAGCCTTTTGCGGGTACTGATGAAAACCTGGATGATGTTGAGAACGTCTTTGGTAGTGATTACTTGTCTAATGTCTCTATCTCTAGAGCGAATGTAGAAGACGCCCTGAAGTCTTTAAATTGTAGCAAGGGTTCGGGTCCGGATGGAATTCCGCCTATATTTCTGAATCGCTGTCATAAGACTATTTCATTAGCATTGACTATTATATTTAATTATTCCCTCAAAAGCGGTGTTTTTTCTACTGGTTGGAAGCTTTCAAAAATTATCCCTATGCATAAAGGCGACCGCAAGGATCTGGTTCAAAATTACCGACCAATATCTATTTTATCCACAATTCCTAAGATATTCGAGTCTGTAGTATACAATTTCATCGCAATTCACGTGAGAAATTTGATAATTGAAAATCAACATGGCTTTTTCAAGGGCCGTAATCTGGAGACCAATCTCCTAAGCTTTCTGGATCACGTTTATGAGGGGATTGAATGCCAAAGCCAGATTGACGCAGTTTATACTGATTTCAAAAAGGCGTTCGATAAAATTTATCATACAGTGCAACTGCGTCGACAGGCTGAGGTAGGTCTATGTGGTACCTTACTCAGATGGATAAAATCCTACATATTAAAACAGATCCCAATTTGTGTGTATAAACGGTCAACAATCTGGGCGGTTTCCTAATACCTCTGGTGTACCCCAAGGTTCTCACCTTGGGCCCCTCTTTTTCATTATTTACTCAAACAATATTTCCTCCTGTTTTCATTACACGCAGTTTTTATTATATGCTGATGATCTTAAGATATATTTGAGAGTAAATAGCATGGATGACTGTATTAGACTTCAGGAGGATTTGAATAGATTGTGTGATTATTGCAAGAAAAATTTTCTTTTTTTGAATTTAAATAAATGTCTTAAAATAACATTCACAAGGAATATAAACACCGTTGATTTTCCATATTCAATTGATCAAGTTCAACTGCAGCAGGTTAATAGCATTCGAGATTTGGGGGTAACTCTAGATGGTAAACTGAACTTCAAAGAGCACATGGAAAACATCATCTCGTCATCAAATAAAATACTTGGATTTGTCCTTCGACATGGTAGGTCGTTCAGAAGAAGTAAGTCGATTTTGACATTGTTTTATGCTTTTGTGCTCAGTAAACTTAATTTTGCAACATCAATCTGGAATCCCCATTACAAGTGTTATATAAAACGGTTGGAAAGCGTTCAGCATAAACTTTTGAGATACTTGTCCTTCCGGGATAACATTCAAATTGTCAACCACAACTATTCGGAAGCTCAACAAAGGTTCAATTTGCTTAGTTTGGAAGATCGTAGAAAATTGAATGACTTGTGTTTATTATACCAAATTTTGAATGGTGTTCTCTCGGTCCCGGGTCTTCCCCAGTTGATATATTTCAGGGTTCCTGAGCGGAGATTGAGATCTAGAGAACTGTTTGATATACCATTTCGTAGATTGAATGTTACACGGAACTCACCACTATGTAGAGTTTTGGCAACTTTTAACTCAGTATCTTTCAGTATCGATATTTTTCATGTTTCTCTTGCTAAACTCAAGAAATTGTTCAGAGAGTTTGTTGATGCATGCTAGATTGCTTATCAAATATTTTTTTTCATAGTGTTTAGTTGTTTAGATTGTATGATATGATTCTTTGTTAATTTGTGAATGCTGTTTTGGGCTGAAATGCCTGTTTGTGTTCTATTTTGGAAATAAATAAATAAATAAATACCTTTCCAACTTCAAATTGAGACTAATCACATTCAAATTGGTATTAAACAATTTCAAATTGGGAATAAGCAACTTCAAATTGGTAAACACAATGGAATTGGAAATAAACACATTCAAAATGAGACTGAATAATCTCTTATTGGGAAATGACATGTCTTTTTTTTATAGAAAATTATCACGATTCTGAAGACTTCAATGAATAAAATTCGCTACAATCTTCCAAAGTTTGAAGTGTTATTTCTTTTTCAATTGTGAGGTTGCAAGTTTTTGAATGGAATTGGCCTTTGACCAATTTGTGCACAAATTTTACACAGTGGTCTTTCTTGTACTATGTATTAAAATTTTTTTGATTGATTTTTGATCCAGAGACTGGAAGAGAAAACCTTAAATAAAATTCTTATTCTCGAATTTTTCAACGAAATCTCTCATAAATTCTTAGACACCTCTGCATTTTTTCCCCATTTCTATTCTCAGTTATTTCAGAATAATTCTCTCGAAATATGAAATGAAATGACTTTTTTCAATATGGAAAAGTTTAGTGTCAAAATGAATTTGGTAAATTCCAATTTGATTGTGATAACCATTTTGAAATTGTTTAGTCCCATTTTGAATGTGTTTATTCTCAATTCGATTGTGTTTATCATTTTGAACTTGCTTATTCCCATTTTGAAGTTGCTTATTCCCATTTTGAAATTGTTCAATCCCAATTTGAATGTGATTAGTCTCAATTTGAAGTCGAAAAAGTATAGATAGGGAAAAATTTTCCGGGGCTCGATTTTCGCGAAAACACTATACATGGAAACCAGGGCCGTCTTTAACCTCTTGGAGGCCCTGGGCACATTAGGATAATGGGGCCCCTACCCACAATACCACATACAAAATACAAATAAAGGGGAATTCCCTACCGCCGAGTAGGTTTATTCACGATACACATAGACACGGTATTCTAATGCCGTGATATAATTACTAACGAGTCATCAATGTGGTAAAAACTTGAAAAATTATTCAACAAAAATGCATTAATTTTTTTGTGCAAACATATCTATCAACTTGTCGATGTCCAAGGTTCTGGACATCTTCTTGGACTTCTTGTCCAAAGCTGAGTAAGCTCAAAAGTCTGAGAGACGTGTTTGCGACACGTTTAAAGAGAGTCCCGAAAAGCTTGACGGTTTATTAAAAAACCCTTGAAAACAGGGTAGCACATGGAGTAATTGAGTGATAATTCAAATTTCGAATGGAATAACTGGAAAACTCATGTTTTTTTTATAATTTAGAAGTATATCTCATTTTTTCAGGAATGATCATTGTAGCTTCTATGTATAAGTTTTGTTCGTTATATAAAGGAAAAGATCTCGCGAATCGGCAAGTTCAATAGAATGATATTATTGGGGCACCATTTGATGCTGTTAGCTTGGCTTGGGGCCCCTTTGGGCGAGTTCTGCGGGGCCCTCTGATAGGCCACTGATTTCTTGTCTTGTAGCGCTGTCTGAAATTATGTAGTTGAATGGGGTTTTCCTTGAAAGATTCCCAATGAAAACAATAATGTGATCAACAACACGATTCGAGCAGATGTTTTATGGCGAACCACCCTAACAAATAACACAAGCTAATAATGGCTCTTATTATATCTAGTGTATACCGGTATGGGCACGAGTCATAAAACTTGCAGCCTTCGAAAACTTGTTGACGAGAAAGTGGGAATTCCAATTCATTTGGAGTTATTTTTGATGAAAACTACCGCCATTTTACCTAAAGGGAATTTTAGTACGCGAAAGGGAATTTTGAAAGAAAGAAGCGTTTAGGTCTTTTCGAAAAAATCTCTTCAATAATAATATATTGAGGAATTGAGGAAATTTTACATCCTTTCGGTTCAGAACAATTGATCTGAGCGGGGCCCCTATCGATCGCGGGGCCCTGGGCACTTACCCATAGTGCCCTAGGGGAAAGAGGGGCTGATGGAAACCGTTTCATAATACCTTCATTTTTTGTAGGATATAACTGAATTTTGAAATTCGATCGATTTCGAAAGTGTGTCATATCATTTTTATGAACGAAAATATGTGACAACTATTGAAATTGTTATATGCTATTTTCATAGGAAATAATACACTATATTCATTTTTTGTCTCGTCTACTAAGGGTGGAAAAAAAACTTTTTCCTTTTAAAAAACGACCGCATTTTTTCATATTATATCATTAAAAAATAGAGATGAAAAATTCATAAAAGAGTCTTAGTTCCTGTAAAAAAGTGCTTGTAGAAAGTTTTAATCGTTTCAGATATTTTGGAAAAATAGTTATGGCACATCTTCGAAATCGATAAAATATCAAAGTTTTGTTATATCTTCGAATCAAATAAAAATATGATGAAGCGGTTTCCACTACTGGTGTTTTCACGAAATTCGAGCCCAAGACTCGTTTCAACGTTTTACCTGTCTAGTACCAGAAACAGCCAAAATCGAGCAATTTGGAATACCCTCTACAAATGTACAATCAGGAAAGACTTTCTGCTTCGGCAACCCTCTCTATCGAAACAGATTTAACATCCCAGCAGGAATATGAGTACAATTAAGCAATTAAGTGAGGCTAGAAGCCGACAATTTTTATTTGATTTTTACTTCATAATTCGTTACAGTTACAGTCGAGGGCAAGATTGAAGGTGAAAGAGGATTAGGACGGAAGAGGATATCATGGTTGCGGAACGTGAGGCAGTGGACGGGTATACAAGATATTCAGACATTGATCCATACAGCTAGAGATAGAGAAACCATGAAAAATGTGGTCGCGAACGTCCATTAATGGATATGCATTGAAAGAAGAAGAATATTTTATTAAATGTTAGACAATTTCTTCCTTATGAAAACCTTTTTTCACGAAGGGGCCTCGCAAATTTTATCTCGCCTACATATAATTGAGGTCTTGTTACGCCACTGTCCTCCTACGTATAAAATTTCATCAATGTGTTATTAGAGATCCGTCAAATAGGGCATTTTCAAATGTGGCCCAAAACTAAAAATTACCCTTTATAATTTGAACGATGTATAAAATCTCATTCAATCGAAGCACCATATTATAAGAAGCACTAGGTTTAATTAAGAGCAACACTAGTCCTTCCATTTTTTCTTCCTTGCGATGGATCCATCCCAAACGTGTCACATGTTTGTTTTCATGTACAACTCGCTCAGGTAATGATGATATATAACCCGGCAAGACTTCATTGGTTATTCATAGAAACAGATAATTAAATGTTCCTCATCGACCAACCTGGATTCAAGAAAAGCACATTCCGTCGACCTTTCCATAACTGCCAATGACAGTGTTTACTATTAGGCCACTTGACTGCTCGCAGTGGTCGGAGGTCGTTTGTCATCT
This sequence comes from Hippodamia convergens, assembly GCA_038502775.1. NCBI lineage: Eukaryota > Metazoa > Arthropoda > Insecta > Coleoptera > Coccinellidae > Hippodamia > Hippodamia convergens. The sequence goes on from JAVSIQ010000897.1 coordinate 10,139, forward strand.
ATGTATTCAAGATGTTTGATCTTAGAGTCACCGTCATCCTTTATTCAAACAAATCCCCAAAACACCGGCTCGGATTTTCCTGTGGGATTTACGATCGTGATCTGGATTCGCCACCACTTTTCATGTATAAATATTAGCGTGTGTCCGCTCATGTGTCTTGACTCATCTCTTGATCGGGCATATTGGAAGTCGACAGGAAGTTTGGAGATGAATGCATAAAATATGAGGGCTGTTATAAGGTTTCGCCACCGGTATAACTTGATTCGAATATATTAGTTAGGGTAAGAAGTCGAGTAGGTTACTATAATCCAACTGAAGGGACAAAAAAGTATTTCCAATTAATTGAGCATGAACATTCCGCAAAATTTTATACTGAATCAAAACAAAGTGGAATTCACTTAAACTACTCAGGTTTTAAATCGTAAGATTGTTTCCAATATCTATTAATTTTTTCTCTGGATATTTCCATTAGATCATAATTTTGTGAGATCATTGCTGATTAGGGACTCAAAAATAAAGCGGTGTAAAGATTATGGCAACTAAATTCGGAGCCACAAGCTGATTATTCAGTGGCGTTGGGTGTCATATATTTATAAAAACTTTGAAATATCTTTAGATGTCTTGAAGAATCACCCAATTTGTTTCCTAAAAAAGTAAATGAACGTGGACCCAACCCCGACCGAGTATCTCCCTTCAATACGTTAATCATCTCTACATATGAAACCCACAAAAATTGTTTATTGTGTATGAATAAAGAACTCTTGTCAATTTTTTCTTATCGTCTTGGGATTGGAATGGGGGTGGTGATGGGAACCTGATGGTATTAAATAAGAGTAAATATTTTTACTCAGAATTCAGTTTCAAATCTTGGTTCTTCAATATTTATTCCGCTTTAAGTATTGTGAATGGTAACATTCTGGTTGGTGCAACTCCTGCCTTCAAAGAAAGCAGTTTTGCATTTTTGTTGCCGGTTATTCTTTTTTATTCCGTGGCAATGGACCCATCGTATCAACACAGGAAAGTTGCAGCGGTTGGTTCTTTGATAACATTGTATAAAGATTACAATGTTGATCGTATGATTAGGATCAATTTCAACACTTATAGGTGTTGATCTTCCACACTCGTATCTCGTATGTATGATAGGTAGTGTTGTTCTCAATCAGAAGTTATTGCTGGTTGATTTCTTTAGTTATTTTCTACGTATATCCATCCACATTTGTCCACGACGTTGTATTGTTCATTATCTACTTCTGCGGGGGACTCATTTGATTTCGTATATTCATGAATTTTGATGCAGCAGGTGTGCATATTAACAATATTTGTCATTATTCTTTCTTCGTAAAGTTTATTCTAGGTGCTGGCATAGTTGTCCTTGCTCCTTTCATTCGATTGATCCACGGTTCTGTGGATATTCGGGATTTATGATTTCGTATATTCATGAATTTTTTGGTTTGGTTTTGATTCAGCAGGTGTGCATATTAACAGAATTTGTCATTTTTCTTTCTTCGCAAGGTTTATTCTAGGTTCTGGCTCCTTACATTCGATTGATGCATTTTATGCACTATTACCGTATAGCATTTTTGACGGTACTATCTTATCAGAGGCGGAATCTTAACATGAGCTGCAGAACTTTGTTTAGCAGAAAGAGTAATTTTTTTAAGTAAAAAAACTACTCTTAATATTATTTATGTAGTATCTGAGGTTTTTAATGAATGAAGCTAAGCAATTTTAAATTCCTAATTGGCCATGTTTTCAGCCTCTTTCATGAACTAGAAATATCACTTTTTCCAAATCACTTGATTGAACTGCCCTTCAATCCAGAGAGAACATCTCCTGAAATATAACTCCTGAAGATGCCAGAAATTCGAACTGGCGAAACGTCGAGAACTAATCTACGACGACGGCCTAAATGCTCGAAAGAACATGTCACATCACACAACGAATTCATTAAAGCTCATAAACTTTCTCAAAAATGATTTTCATAAGCCACGAAGCATCAAAAAGTTGTAGCACTATGTTACAAAATAGGAGTTCAAATTAATTCAGCTTCATTTGTTATCTTATACAGGATTTGATAAAATGGCCAAACTCAATTTTGAATTCCATTTTTCGATAAAGTAGGTCTTCAGCTCAAAAATGTCAAATGGTGAAACATTGCTATCTCTCATAATTGAGGGGAGGAAGACGATTTTATGAAACTTCGTCACGGTTTGGTAGACATAACACATCAGTAGTTAATGATGGAATTATTGTGATTGTGTCAGGCGAAGCCTACAAGAGTAAGTAATAAAAAAACTTACGAAAATATACAGGGTAACAGTTTATTCGTATACACTGTAAGCAAAACAATTCTTAGGACAAAAACCATCGGAGAAGTATTCGAACAAATTCATTTTGATATTGAATGGAATGAGTGGATAACCCTGAGTGTTTTCTTAAGCTTATTTCATTTTTTATCTTCCTAGGCTTTGCTTGACTTAATTAGATTAATTTCACTGCCTACTACTGATGTATTATATACATAGACCTCGAACAAGAGTTTTGAGAGTTACACAAAATATTTTTCCCTCTTTAATGACAAGAGATAGAAATGACATTTTGGAGCTGAAGACTTACTCCATAGAAAAATGGAATTCGAAATTGAATTTGATTATTTTTACAAAAAATATATATTTATTGCCGGAAGAATCCGCATTTTTCTAAACCACTTATACCGTCACGAATGAGGAAATTCGAACTTCTGTTTTGACAAAACCTCTCGCATGCTTCATAGGTCATGAAGATCGGATAATTTTCAAGAAACTAATTTGGGTTTGAAATTCACTTGAATATTCAATATGCTCAGACCATTTCCATGTGTAGTTATTATGTTCTCTCTGATAACCTTCAAATACAAGAATATCAACGATAAAAATTATTACCCCTGCGATTCGTTCGTTTACTGTTTTAATTAATTTATATCCAATTGATATTGAAATTCTGAAAACTGATGTCCGCTCCCATTTATATTCCAAATTATTTTTCGCGTAATTAAGTAGAGACTTAATTACGCGAAAAATAATTTGGACTATAAATGGACCAAAGTGCTCATTTTTCGAATTTTTATTTCATTTTCGTGAACGCAGATCTTTTCTTGAAATATTTTCCTCAACTGCCATCGTCTTATTGGGTCTCCCAATAAAAAAGCATTCTTCATCACCTTTTCTCACGATCCTGTTTATTATTCATGTTTCTATACCAAAAATGAAAAATAAAAAGCGTTCACTGTCCGATGAAATAGTATATCAAAGTATAAGTAGATATCAAGGTCTTAAAAAAACACGCACGACTTTTCGAGCACGACGGCGAAGCCGAAGTGCTCGAAATAGAGCAAGTGTTTTGAAGACCAGTTACCCACGAATACTTTACAGTATTTTTTTCATTGGTAAAATGTGAAATTCAAAAATAACCAAAATGCAAATAAAAACCTAATAATTGAGTGGTTGATATCGTGATGCTATAATTCTATGCAATCTGTCACATAATATTAATTTCTCTATTTCAGTATCGTAATGGGTTCATTACAGTACTAAAAGTAGTGCTGTAATGAAACTCATTACAGCATTGTTTTCAGTTATATGTTTCGTTTTATGGTTGTCAGTACTGACCTCCGATCGAATTCAGTTTCGAATCAAAATAATTCAAATTCCGTAATCTGTCAAATTTCGTATGTCACACCAACTGCCAAGATACAAAACAAAAGTCACTAATCTGAATTTTCATTTGAATTTCGAGAATATTTCACAAAAATTTACTGAAATAGAGAAAATACCGTCTAATACTCGTTGCAGAAGGCAATTCCAACACTCATGCTATCGAAAACTCGCTCCTTCGTCGCTCGTTTTCGAACTTCGCATTCGTGTTGGAATAGGAGCTCATTCTGCAACTTGTTTCAGAATATATTATTATTGTTTGCACTATTGTCATCAGTTGTATTCGGTTGTGCTCCGTGCAAATTCCCTCGAATCAAATAGACAGTCTGATAAATCGACATTTCTTAAGTAGCAGGGTTACTATTTGCAGATTTCAATGTATAATAGCAAAAAAGCTATTCCTGATACTCTGGCTCTGCTTTTTGTCAATCACTCTCGGCATTTTTTGCTGTAAAAGGAAACAAATTCAGTTTACCTAATCTTATATTCGTCATGACGCGTAAGAACGCAAAAATCGGTTTATCTGCTACGCTGATTCGGTGACAACACTTTCCTGCAGTTTATTTCATGATTCAGATCTTCACTAGCCCAACTTCAGTGTTAGGGTTCACTTTCTAAGATGTAAATCGATAAACTTAACTTCTTATAATATATAGTTTATATCGATGACTAGCTGTTTGGCAAAAATCAATTTTTTCAAGAGAACACAAACAACCATTCACTCTGGACCCTAATTAGATATTTCGTTAGCACTCAATAAGGAATATTCCCGTCTTGCCCCTATCCCGTCTTTCATTTATTTATTTATTCAATCAAACGGCAAATCCATTTTATATTATTGAAAATCATTTACAAACTTAAATTTAGAATACACATAACTAAATGAAAGTACAAAAAGCACTCATCCCTAAAGTTATAATTAATTCTGGGCAATAGGTAAAAATCAGATTACGAGATGACAACGAACTGTTAAGAGGTTGGCATTCGAAGTGTTTCTTTAGGGACAAAAAAGATATTGAAAATATATCTGTCTTGCATTTGTTTGCTAGCCGAAGGTCTCTTGATAAGGGATTATGGATACTATAATTAGTCTTATGTGAAAAACGGAATTTAGACATTCTGTACCTGCATTTGGCACCTTACGCGAATAGGCGCTATGCTATTGGTCAGACGAGTCTTCTTCTTAGGACACCGTCTCCCTACGAAGGTTGGCGATCCAAATGGCTATTGTTGTGCGGGAAACCTCAGCTCTGAAAATTTCTATGGATGTCTGCCCGAACCATCTACGTAAGTCCCTCAGCCATGAATTTTGTCTACGGCCGACTGACCGTTTTCCGGATCTTGGATCTTTCCTTCTATTATCAGGCGGAGAATCTCATATCGTTCGCCTCTCATGATGTGTCCTAGGTACTGCAGCTTTCTCTTCTTGATTGTCGTTAGGAGTTCTTTGTGTTTACCCATTTGCTGCATAACCTCTATACAGGCATTCGCCTGTAGGCGTACATTTCGAACGCATCGATTCTCTTTTCTGTGGTTGCATCAATGGTCCAGCTCTCACATCTGTATAGAAGGACAGGGAAGATGTAGCAGCGAAGCAGTCTGATCCGGAGGTCCAGACTGAGGTCCCGGCTCGCCAGAAGTGTCCTCATGTTATTCAGAGTTTTCCCTGCTTGCGCAATTCTTGATCTAATTTTGATCGCATTGCTGATTGATGAGTGTACCTAAGTATTTTATAGATGGCACTTGTGTAATGTTCTCTCCGTTGATGACTAGAGTAACGGGTCTTGGTGATTTTGAGAATACGAGCAGTCTGGTCTTGGATGTATTCATACAAAGCCCGAAGTTCTCACTATACTCCACAATAAGGTCCATAAGGGATTGAAGTTCTGTTATACTGCTGGCCATCACGACGGTATCATCTGCGTATCGAAGGTTACTTATATTGATTCCATTGATCTTTATGCCTGCAGTTGAATTTTCGAGAGCTTCGATTAATATCGCCTCAGAGTAGAGAATTAAACAATAGTGGGGATAATACACATCCTTGTCGCACACCTCTTCTTATTGCTATCTCTTCCGATGTGGACCCTTCGACTTTGATTGTTGCTGTTTGGTGCCGATAGAGTTCAGCAATGATCTTTAGATCTTGGGCATCGATTCCGGTTGATTTTAGGATGTTGATCATTTTTTTATGTGACACACAATCAAAAGCTTTTTTATAATCAATAAAGCATGCGAATACACGACATTCATGTCTCTACATCTCTGAGTCAGCACATTCAAGGAGAAAAGAGCTTCTCGGGTACCCGTTCAATTCCTAAAGCCAAATTGTGAGCGATCAAATACGGGCTCACACTTTTTATATATACGGGTATGAATGATCCGCAAGAATATCTTCAAGGCATGGGACATCAAACTGATCATTCGGTATTCGTCACATTGTGATGCCTTGTTCTTCTTTGGCAAGGTAATAAAGGTGGATCTCAGCCAGTCTGTGGGTATTTTTTCGACTCTGTACATTCGGTTAAATACAGTAGTAATGAGATTTAGACCAACCCCGTCCTCGACAGCTGCAAGTTTAAAGGTTTCCGCATGCACGTTTTCAGGACCAACTGCTCTTCTGTTCTTTTGTAGTTTAATTGCATGCTTGACCTCTTCTTTTGTAATTTCAGGAGCCCTTTCGTTGATTTCGTATATATCCGGGGGTGAGTCTGGTCTCAATTAACGAGATTTTCAGTATATTCTTTCCACCTTTTTAATTTCTCATCTACTCCTAAAAGAATTCCATTGTTGGAGCCTCTTAATATTCCACTAGGATCTCCTCGCTGCCTGCCTGTAAGCTCTTTGATATTATTGTGTAAGTTAAAGAGATCGTGCTTCTTCTGAAGTTTTTCTATTTCTGTGCATTTGTTCGCCAGCCATGATTCTTTGGCTTGTCTGCATTTCGCACGGATGGGCCTGTTAATTTCATCATATTCATCTGTATTTTTGTGTTTTTGTTCTCTTCGTTCATTCATAAGTGCGAGGATTTCATCAGTCATCTACCTCTGTTTCTTGATGTTATTTGTAAATCCAATATCGGTCTCCTGGGTCGTAGTTAAAGCTTCCTTCAGAGTTTCCCATGAAGACTCAATGTCCTCATCTGATTCGTCGTTTATAGATCTCTCAACTTCTTTCAACCTGTTCTCAAGTTTTTGATCGATTTTTGCTCTTTCTGCAAGCGGCGTATTTTAATGTCCATCACAACTGGGTTGTGGTCGCTGTTGATGTCTGCTCCAGGGTATGTTTTGACTGATTTAATAAACTTTTTATATTCGTGTCTTACGAGAATGTAATCTATTTGATTCCTTACAATATGTCCGTCTCGATCAGTAGGTGAACGCCAAGTGTATAAACGTCTTTTGTGGAGCTTGAAAACAGTGTTGGCAATGCTCAGTCGTTGTTCTGAAGAAAACTGTGCAAGCCGATCGCCTCTCTCATTTCGTTCCCCCAGACCGTACTCTCCGACATAATCTCCATCACCATTTCCTGATCCGATCTTTGCATTAAAATCTCCAAGAATTATTGTAATTTCACCATTCTTTGTTAACTTCAAGACTTCTTCGAGTTCGGCGTAAAAGTCTTCAACCATGTCATCCGTTTTATCATAGGTTAGTGCATATGCCTGTATGATATTCAGAACACGGTGAGAGGTTTTTAGCTTCAGTAGTATGACTCGTTCTCCCAGCGGAATGAAATCCACAAGAGATTTCTCCAATCCGGACGTGATCATGATGGCCACCCCGTAACGGTGTTCAGGATCATCACCTCCAGAATAATATATGACACCATGTTTGGTTTTTTGTTTTCCTGAGCCGGGCCATCGGACTTCGCTGAGGCCTAATATTTTGATTTGTAGTCTATTCATCTCTGCATCGACGTTGGCGAGTTTTCCGGCCATGTATAAACTGCGCACATTCCACGTGGCAATTCGTGATGTTTTGTTATATATTTGGTGTTTGATTATGTTTGACGGGGGATTCTTAGCACCCTCTCCCACCTAAGGGGTGCCCCGGACTGAGAGCTGTGGTTCTGTTTGTACTAGTCATTTGGATGATTTGGAAGTAGTATACCTAGTGTAGTAGGAGTTCCGTTTCCTTTCTACACCGCAGTGCGAAAACCGGTAAGGCTGCTTCAGCCGCGCTTTTCGCGTCCAAGTTACACACCGTTTTGAGAAGTCTTTCTACGCCATGTTTTGGTACAGACGGGTACGAATTGAGAAACCAATCACATTTCGAGTGCAAAATGAATAATATGTATATGTACAATAGGCGAGAGTTCAGCTTTATTTATCATTTTATTCAGCAATTACTTATATCGTCTAATCGAAAGTGGGATTTTTTTCAATTTATGAATGAATCCTCATTAGTTGCTCCATTCTGTCATTTCAAATTGTGAATGTGTTAAGCCTAGCATGATGTTTCCCAGTAGATATAGTTTCCAGACAAATTTTTTTGACTTAGCTCTACTATAATATAGGTAATTTATATTCTGAAGCATCCAAATGAAATTTTTGAAGCAATGAACTGAAAATGAGTGATTTGAACAAGATACAGTCATTCGCTACGTTTTCTAATCATGAAAATTCAATTTACTTTCCAGAAAAATCTAGGAGACAATCTTAATTAGTTTGGTGAGTTGGGATTGTTGGGTTTCAGGTCAGACTGAAAACATCTCCACCTGATCGAAAGATGGAATGAAGATGGGAATAATCGAACTATAGTAATTTAATTAACTAGTTAGTATTAGAAGGCTATCGACCGAAGGTCCAATATAATTTCATTGAAATTTTGAATAGTGTATTCTAAAACAAGTTGCAGAATGAGCTCCCACTCCCAACAAATTCGTGCGACGAAGGAGCGGGTTTTCGAAAGCATGAGTGTTGGAATTGCCTTCTGCAACGAGTTTTAGACGATATTTTCTCTATTTCTATAATGTTCGGTGGTAAACTCTCTAAATTCAAATGAAAATTCAGATCAGTGACTTTTGTATTGTATCTTGGCAGTTGATGTCACTAACGAAATTCGACAGATTGCGGAATTTGAATTGATTTGATTAGAAAATAATTGAGTGGATCGGAGGTCAGTACTGACAACCACAAAACGAAAAATATAACTGAAGACAATGCTGTAATGAGTTTCATTACAGCACTACTTTTAGTGCTCCAATGAACTCATTACGATTCTGAAATAGACAAATTATTTTTATTTAAATAGATCATAACTCTGACTTTCAATGCGAACTTTATTTTTCTATGCTTTCTCTGTTGAACTTTTGTGCAGGTTCAAATGTGTGTTATCAAGAAGGTGAATTCTCAGGCGATAAATTTAGTTGATTTTATATAAGAAAAACTACGACTTGGGGAGTGCTATAGATAAGGTTGTTTCGATGTGCTCACTCGCTCTACAACAGAGAGGGTTTCGAGTGTACCAATGCCGTAGCGCTATTCGCGCAAGGTGCCAAATGCAAGTACGGAATGTCTAAATGCCCGCCGTAAGCGGCACACGGGCGGCAAATCGAGTCATCGAGATCATAATACGCAACCGGCTTATAGCATAAGAAACGACATCCCCAGAAAAAATAATATAGCGATCAGAAATTGTGTTTGTAAGAGGATCTCCTCACACCTTACATCAATTTCCAATTAAAGTTGGAAGTGTTAAAGTCGCTTCAATAATAACCCAGACATATCGATCACAAGATCAACTCGTTATATGGTTCCATAACGGGAGCAACATCAGCCAGACAAGCTGAACTGAAAGAATATGATACACCAAATCTCATCGTTCGAAATCAAGACCACCCTACAGAACATCCAAGAAAAATAGAAAGAGACCTCACCAGAAGATGGAACATCCTACAGGACCTTTTACCAGACACCCTCCTTCAACAACATCAAGAACAGCAAAATATCCGGTACATGAGAAAATTGAATCATATTAAGAGAACAAATCTTAGAAATATCAATTCTATGTCACACGAAAAATTTAATTTAGCTAGGATATAACCCCATTGGTTCAAAAATATCAGTGATGACACTATTCCCGAACGGCTCATAAATTTTCTTGCATAAAGCCCAAAATTTAATATAACTGTCCCGAAAAAAACACATCTTAGTTCAAAAACTTTTAGCTAACGTAGAATTCTTGATAACTTTGGAAGGTTCGAATGATACTGACAATAACAACATTTTAAGATCATTGTCTACTAATGCTATTACTAACTACTTACTGTCCACATCCAACACTGACAATGTTTTTCAGAGAGAATATTATTTTTGCAGAAACTTCCTGAAACAACATCCAGAAATATTAATACTCCAATCAGACAAAGGCAACGTCACAGTAGCAATGACAAACGAACATTATCTGTCACTAGCACATAACATCCGATCTGATAACCGTTACTTCAGACAACTAAACAGGGATTCCACTAGCACATACCAAAAACAGGCAAACACCCTCATAAAGGAACTAGTCAACATTGAAGCTCAAATCGCTAATGAATAACAATGGATACCCTAGATCACTAACACAAAAATTAATTTACAGCACCCCATCGACACACAATAATGACGAACACAGAAATCTCACCCAGAATGGCATGCTGAGTGAGACAAACACAGAGAGAAGAACAGAAGATAGTCAAATATGAGAAGCACCTCCCATCCGGAATGATACACCGGGTAGGACGGATGAGACAGAATAAGATCGAACAGAAATTCAGAACAATACCATAAAATATGCATCAATACCAATGATTTCTGACTTTACCAACAAACTAACACGGATTTTCAAAACTGAAAACCTTTGTCGGCAAAAGTGAATGTAATATCAAGAAACTGTTCTCACAACTGAAAGACAATATCAATAAAAATAGAACAACACACGTAGTATACAGAATTCCTGTCCTCACTGTGAGAAAGTATATATAGGTCAAACTTCACAACATCTAAAGAAAAGAATCAGCCAACATGAAAGTGACATAAAAAGCACTACTAGAGGTTGTGCTCTCGCTCAACATTGCAGATCCAACGGTCATAATATGAAATTCAAGGAAACAAATATCCTAGAGATCGAACATAATTACACGAAAAGATGCTTTCTGGAAATGTACCATATCAAGAAAAGTGAAAATCCGATGAACGAAAAAATAGATATAAATAACCTAAGCCAAATCTATTCATTCCTCATCAATTAATAACATAGAAAACCAGATATAATCAACTCATTAGATACAGGTTAGTCACCTCATTAAGAAAAAGAAATTTTAACCATTAATTTGTCAACCTATCTGTGATCTGTCGACCATCCCCCCATCCCATCCTCCATTTCCTTTCCCTTTGGCCACCATTGTGATGCACGTGAGTGAAAACTATCAAAATTGAATTAATAGCTATCATATGTGTTTAATTGACTACCGTTGCTACCTAAATTTTACAAGTTTAAAGATTTTGCCAATTGTATATACTATTTTTACAGGTAGACAGACCAACTGGGATTTCCAACATTCAGCACATGTCCACTATTCTGTAAGAACACCTAATAGTACCATACTTGACATGTTGTAACCATCTCTGTTTGCCTTAGAACCCTGATGAAGGCTTTCATTGTACGGCCGAAACGTTGGTTTAAGAATAAAAGGATATAACTGCTACCGACTTCCTGATTATTCTATCTACGTTAGAACACAACAATATTACCTTTCACCAATCAAATTCAATAATAATAATAATGATAATAAATTTATTGCCATCAAAAAATTACATGGTTTGTCAAATAACATTTCATGAATTCTTTTTTTAAATGCTTTTTCAGGTAGGTCACTCTCTTATTTCAGTTGGTAACTTATTAAGTTCATAACATTATTAAAAGTATTGCTGTAATGAAACTCATTACAGCATTGTTTCAGTTATATTTTTCGTTTTGTAGTTGTCTGTACTGACCTCCGATCGAATCAAATCGATTCAAATTCCGTAATCTGTCAAATTTCGTAAGTCACACCAACTGCCAAGATGAAATATAGAAGTCACTAACCTGAATTTTTATTTGAATTTCGAGAGTTTTCCACAAAACTTGACTGAAATAGAGAAAATATCGTCTAATACTCGTTGCAGAAGGCAATTCCAACGCTATAGAAAACTCGCTCCTTCGTCACTCGTTTTCGAACTTCGCATTCGTGTTGGAATAGGAGCTCATTCTGCAACTTGTTTTAGAATATACTATTATTCCTCAATAAGTCGAGATGTTTTGGGTGCTTTTCTTTTTATGCAACGGTATAATCAGATCGTCCTTGTATCTGGTATCGAAAGGATGGTAAAATCTATTTCAGGTCATTTTGCTCTCGTGTCGGTAGGTGTATTTCAAACCTTTCTTCATATACAGTGACGGTACAGTCAGTATCCTGTTCTTTACGTACCCAAGTCTGCATGATTCTCTCATTTTTCGACCGTACATGATGCGATTTGCCCAGATTAAAAATTCTGAAAGCCAGGGCCGACGCCAGACATTTTGCCACCCCGGCAAAATAAAATTTCACCGCCCCGGTTCTGAGTAGAAGTTAAATGAATTCATTTAGTTTCAAAGACAAAAGACGTCCTGGATTTTAATTATTACTTCTTTCTGCTTCCACGGCAACACAGCTCTCGCATGAAGAAAAATTCAAGACAATGTCATCCGGATTACATGTAGATTTTTTTACTGTTTTCGTTTTCGGCTTTGATATTTTTGGACCTCCTAACATTTTTTCCGATTCGGTGGCCATGTTCTCGACTCAAAAATTTGTTTCAGGTAATGTGGGCAATCAATGTAAATATTGATTCGAATGAGCCCATCAGATTTTTTGGACCAAAAGGGCCTTATACGAGATATGAAGCCTGACTTAAACTTTTCAAATGCAAATTCGTCTTTTTTATTGCAGATTTGGATTTAGCGGGAAAAATTTTCAACAGAATTGGTTCAAACCAAAAATTATTTGGACCTTATAAAGTATAAAGCATTGTTTGTTCAAAAATCCGCGGGATTATTCATCGTGAGGTTCAGAGTAATTCTTTTCAGATTGGGCCCATCAGATTTGGGCCCCTATGGGGCTTATGCGTGATATGAGGACAAACTTTGAAATTTCAACGAATTTCGGCCCAAAAATGGCCGAAGATTTTAGTTCAACCAATTCGCATGTAAAATCTCCCGCTGAATAGAAATCTGAAGTTAAAAAGGAAGGTTTGCATTTGAAACTGCAACGTTGGACCTCTCATCTCGTATAAGCCTTTCTGGACCCAAAATCTGATGGGTTCACAAATTACTAAGAACCTCAGTATCGGAATATAAATTTTTGCGTCCTGATCTGAATGAACGCCCCCTGATTCTTAAAAAAAATAACGCTGCATATAGGGCCGAAATATGGACGAAAAAATTATTGGTTTTAACAAATTCGGCTGAAAAATTTCCCGCATAATCCGAATCGGCAAGAAAAAGGATGGGTTTGCCTAATATCTCATATGAGGGCTTTTTGGCCCAAAAATTTGATCATCCCATTCGATTCCACAGGCAAAATCACTGAAGACCTCAATCAGTATCACAATTTCGATCTCCACCGGTCCGCGAAAAATTATTCTCCGTTTCCAGACTTTTGAGCCACCTTCTACTATGAGTATTATCAAGTAAATAAAGAACACTAATCCGCCTCAAATTTCAGTAAGGCATCCTTTTAACTCATTCAAAAACCCTTTTTCGAATTTTGAAACGATCCTAGAAATAAAAATTTTGAATCCTGATTGGCAAACTGAAAATAAAAACCTTTCAAAAACTATACGTTTTAATTCTGCCGGTATAATTCCGGGTTTAATTAAATTTTTATTCAGTTGTTTGTCTACTAATATAAATGGACTGGTCGGGCAGAGTCAAAAAGCCGCCCCAAAGTCTTGTCGTCCTTTGGATTTCATACTCAATAACAGGCGACTTTTCGATTTTAAAGAAGAAAAATTTCAGTATGAAAAAGCTGCCCCTGGAATTTGCCTCCCCGTCAGTTTTCCCGGTTTGCCGGCCCTGGCGGCGGCCCTGCTGAAAGCATCTGATGCACCACCCCATTGTGAAACTTGCGAAATATGCAGTTCTAGTCATTTCAGGATAACCACATGTTACCAGCCTTTTCAAAAAATATTTTTATCTAGACAACTTACCACAAACATGATCCACATGTGAGAACCAAGACAGCCTTCTGTCTAAAATTACTCCCAAAATATTAGCACTAGCATAACTTTGTCTACTACGAAATCTCAATCTCACTTTTTTTTATATTCAGCTTCATTGATCGAAACCAGTCCGGTACTTCCATCATAGCATCATTTACCTGTGTGCGTGTAGCCTAGTGGATAGGGCTCTGGACTCCGACCCGGCAACCCGGTTCGAGTCTCCGCCAGGAAAGAAATTTTCTGGACTTCTGGTATGGAGAACGCGCCGAACCATTCACTGTTGGGTGAACAATTAACAGTGCTGTGCCTAGGGTGGCGTCGGGACACAGTAACAAAGCCTACACAGAACACACCCATCATTCTAACTCGCACAAGCTTTAAGTAGCTTCTGAGGGGTTTCACTGAAACCTAGAATGCATGGAAATACATACATACATACCTTTTCTTCATGATCTTCTAATCTCTGGTCACAAATGATACTCCATTTCTTGTCGCATTTGTGCGCTCATGCGAGTTAATTTTGAGACCACTTTTCTTTATTTCCTTTCGACGTCGCATAGGAATTTTGATGTGATAATAAGGGATATCTTCAAATAGGAAGCCATTTCTCATTGCATTTAAGACATATTTTGTTATACTCATTGCGTACATGAATATTATACCAATTTTGATGGGTAATTAATTTAATGATTGCAGGAGGATACTAAAAAAATTATTCGAACAAAAAATATAATAATTAGTGAAGTCAAAATAGAATACATAGAATACAAAAAAAAAGGAAAAAACGAAACAGAAAAATGTACAATATAAGTGTGAGAATTAATTATGTAGTTGGTTTTCAACCTACCTTTCCTTCCTCTGTCTGGCATGTCGAAACTATTCCTTCACATAGGTTTCGAAGACCTTCTCGGAAATTCCACTGTTCTTCCTCACTACATCTGAAAGGAATGAAAGTAAAAGTTTAAATGATTTTTTTTTTAATAGCAAGGTCGTAATAAGTTCGAACTTATTAGTTCAATTATTTGAGACATAATATTAGATTATAGGAGAATTGTACATTTCTCTCCTCCATCCTTCGATGAGTGATTAAGGAACGGTAATTTCTAACTTGGGCAAGTTTATCAATTTTTTTCAACTATTCAATTTATTAGTTCAACCTATTTCAATTGATGAGAAGATAAAGATATAACGGCGATTACTGCGAACGATTACTACGTTTTTATAGGTGTCAAAATCATTGAAAAATTTTTGAACAACAAATTTACAAGAAATATTCTAATAACTGCAAAGGTTGTGTTTGACAGTATCGCGGCTACACCTCGAATCAAATACTCACTGAATGAAATCTTCATAACGGGACAGCTGTTTTGTGAACAAAGTTCAGCCGTTTCATCGGTGGGGGTTCTTTTGAGACATCTCACCAACTCACCACGAAATCCTTGCTTATGCTTCCCACCGGCTTCATATGGTTTTTACTGAAAAAGTATATTTCGTATAAGGTTAGAAATTCAGTTTTTGAAATTATAAGACATGAAATGCGATCGGATTTGAATACAGTTTCACTAAAGAAATATGTAATTAGTTCAAATATAAGCTTTCCAAATATGGTGATATGGATTACGAAGAAATCTGTTCCTATATTTTATAATTTCTCAAAAATTAGACCAGAGGAACACTAGAAGGAGTAGTTTCTTTCAAAAAATAAAAATAACAAAACGTGAATTTCATTCGAATGCTCCAACTGTGTTATTGTGAACTTCGCAGAAGACATCACCAATTTTGCCAACCCTGGGTGGGCATATTTCGATGTTTTAGCACTACAACTTTTGAACCAGAGGAGATGGACAAAATCTGATACCCCATTCTCGATTTCTTTTTCGGAGAAACTAACAAGAGTTGTATCCATTTTTGGCTACCTTCTTTTGTTTGCGAGTTATAAGCGAAAATTGGAAAAATAGCGATATCGGAAAAAATTAATATCTCCGCTAATACTCATGATGTAGCTCTGAAATTAAAACTTCCTACAGGCACTTTTTCTCGTCGAATCCAGTGGCATACTCGTCTTTTTTGCACCATTTTTAATTACGAAGCTATGATCCGAAGTTATGTTTTTTCAAATGGAAACACTATATTTCTGTGCCATTTTCTGAAAGCTTGATTTTTTCTGATTTCAAAAATATATGACATCGTAAGGTTTGTGTCAATATGAGTATAGAAATTGGTCAAAAACCTATTTTCATGTGAGTCCAATACTTTCTATGGTTTCAACTGTTGATGAGCACAGAAAAATGGAGCTTTCTATGACAAGAGCATAGAAATGAAGAGACTACTTGAAAGAAATTGGGTAATTATACGATACTAAATTTTCCTGTGCTTATCGACAATTGAAACCATAGAAAGTATTGTGACTCAGATGAATATAAGTTCTTGACCAATTTCTATACTTATATTGACTGATTGATACGAACCATACGATGTAATATATTTTTAAAATCAGAAAAAAATAAGCTTTCAGAAAATAGCACAGAAATCTAGTGTTCCTATTCGAAAAAACATAACTCTGGGTCATAGCTTCCTAATTAAAAAAAGGTGCAAAAAAAACGAGCATGCCACTGGATTCTACGTAGAAAAGTGCCTCTATAATGTTTTAATTCCAGAGCTCTATCATCAGTATTATCGGAGATATAAATTTTTTCCGATATCACCATTTTTCCAATTTTCGCTTATAACTCGAAAACAAAAGAAGGTAGCCGAACGTGAATACTACTCTTGTTTCTCCGAAAACTAGATCAAGAATGGGGTATCAGATTTTGTCTATCTCTTCTGGTTCCAAAGTTGTAGTGCTAAAACATCGAAATATGCCCACCCTGTGCAGCACAAACTATTTCAGATACGTTAATTAAAACCTAATATTTTGAAAAGTGCTGGGATTGCCTATTCTAAGGATTTTTGAAATATTTCAAGAACCAAATGAAATAAAAAAATATTCAACTGCAAAAGACAAATCTCAGAACAAAAATTTTTTTTAGATCAAAAAGTTCTGCGCCAATACATATTAAGACTTCATTACACGATTATTATATGTAGCTAAACTGAAATATCAAAATATTTGATTTACAACAATAATTAAAAGAATTTACTTACCAATGAATACACTCAAATTACAGAAAACCAAAAAATTTAAATATAGGATCAAACGAACAGCGAACTTCTCGAAGCGAACACTAGTCACAAAATGATGATGGATCATGTGTCCAAAAGAAAAAACTCGAGTGTAAAAATTGTTTTTAGTCCAGTAAACGAAGGTCTGAAATCACTTTTTTGCGGAAAGAGCTGCATTTTGGATATAATGATTGTCACTAGAGTAGGAACTCATGGTCAAAAATGCAGGTTCCCAAATTTTCAGGAACCTTGGAAATTCGTGAAAATATGGAAAAAATTACGTTTTCTCGAAAACTAGAAGGTTTATCGAAAAAAGTTTCAAACAAAAGTTGTAGAGCGGAAAATTTTAGTTGACATGATGCTTTTCGCATTCTCGTGGTGTTTATATTGACTATTTAGAGACGGATTTCTGTATTGGCATTCTCAGTTGCTAACTTCATTACGTACGAATTTCCGAAGAAGCGGAAAGGAAGCAGGTAGTTTTACCATTCTCATTTTATTACGTTCATGTTTGTAAACGAAAATAACAAGGCTCTTCTTATCCCGGACATCTCTCAAATTATTTCGAGTGCAAGAGAATATGTTGGAAGAAATAATCATTTTTAGATGCATTTCAGCATTTCGCGTTTTGTGTGGTGTGCATTGAATTTGGCTATATCTGATTTATCTGTATTTTTTTAACAAAAGGTTGCGAAATGCAAACCGAACATCTCTCTTCGATCAGCGTTGATTCAAAATTTTGTAGAGCTTCCTAATCGAATGCTACCCAGAACTACTGTTGAAAGTTAAATTAATTCAATTGGAAATGTGAAATGAGTGAGAGACATGCTTGATTTTTCCTCTAAATTGAAGAACGACTCCCCATTGGAACTGTAGTATGAAAGTATGAAACTTAGCATAGCGATTATAGATTCGCTTTTGCAATCATTGTAATATTTCGTACAACTCGTCGAAGGAAACTCAGAACTTCCCTAAGGATGGTCCAGAGATCGATTGTTCCCACCTCGAATAATTATTGGTTTGACCATTAAATAACAACAGCTAACATTCGACGAACGACTAGTTTTTCTATCGAAATCGATCAAAAAACTTTGATGAACTAACTGATCAATAATCAGAACTTTTCTGGCTTTCAAAAAGTTCTTCGAAGAGTAAATGAACGAGAATGATTGTTTTTTGTCATACTTGAAAATATTTTGTCAAAACACATTAAGCGGTTTTCAGAAATGTTCCTTAAATTGGTATAATTAATACATATTTCGAACTTTGAACATCATAATAGCTAATCGAAGATTATTTTTTTCGGATTATTCCCCATTCGTCTTTTGGTTGTGTAGGTCCGCAGAATGGAACTCAGTTCGATCTCTTATTCAGTGAAAAAATATTGTACTGACTCAAGGGCGGATATAGCTTTTTTTTCGTGGGAGGGGTAATAATCATTGAGAACGAATAACTAGAGACTTAACGGTTTTTTGAACTTGAAAGGTATTTGCTTACCACAAATTTAGGAAGTTTTTATTGATAGTACCCTTCGCGAAACAATTAAGATAACAGGAAGAATTTTCAAATTTTTTTTCAACAGTCTCAGTGAAAAATGGTCGTGAAGAAAATAAAAAACCAACTTCTGAAGCTTGAAGAATCTAATTTTAGAAATTATTGATTAACAATAATTTTTCAGAGTACGGTGGTCATGCAATCATAGGATAAAGCACGAAGAAAAAATTTTGAAAAGTTTTCGAATTTTTATTTTTTTTCTCTACGCTCACGGAGATTTTTTCTTGCTAGACCGATGAAAATGTCGTATAACCTGATTCTTCAGATCTAATTTGCTTTTTACAACTTTCGAAATATTCTGTTTTGAGTGTAAAAGGGTCCTTTTTCACCCAACTGCCGATATCTCCGTATTAACTTGTCGCCTAGCGAGTCGAAAGGCTATCTCTTGTTCTACAGAACATTTTTTACGAAAATCTGTTTGGTTCAATAAAAAAAAATTTTTTTCACCTATCACATAATCTTGGAAAAATAGCGCACAAATATCATTTTGTCATTTTTTGGTTAATGGACCGTATCATCTTCAATATTGAGGCAAAGCTCAGGTTATAAAAAAATTTCGCAGCCGGATGTTCTCCAAAGTCACCCCAAATCGACCGGTTCAGCGGTTTTCTTAGACCTTTTGATGGAACATTTGAAAAAATCAGGAGAACGAGGTTTTTTTTTCCTTAAACTTGACAAAAATCTTGATCTCTTAATTTTTTCAAAATTTCAATCAATCGGTTCAAGAAAACCGCTGAACCGATCTATCTGCCGATTTAGAAGGGACTTCGGGGAACATCAGGCTATTTTTTCAAGAACTAAGCTTTTCCGCCAATATTGACGAAAGGATAAGGTATATCACATTCAATTTAGGTAACGTTGAGTAGCATATTTTCAGTAGTAATGTAGAATGTTAATCTTCATTCACTGCTATATGAATAATGACATTTTCGATAAATTTAGGAGAAGATTTAATTACTTCAAATATAAAAATACATTACTTCATCAAGGAGTTAAACAACTCAAACTTCTACAAAATTAGCGATCTTCTCACATCGGAATCATTATCTGATCTTTTTTTAATCAATCTGTTGAATGCAGAACTTTCAAACAAAAACTGCTCTGTTTAGAGCAGAATATTCCTTTTGAATTTTTCCAAAAATTACTATTTTTCTTATTATAGTGTTAAGCTTAGTGAAATGATGAGCTTCTTGGACTCACTTTTATCTATATTTCAAAAAAAAATTAGATTGAACTTCCGTGATTGTATGAGTTTTGTACATTGTGCATCATATTTCTGAAAAATTCTTGAGGGTGTGCCATCAACAATTTTTCTTTCATTTTCTTTATTATCTAAAAATTCCAAATGACAGATATTTCCATTCCTGACAATGTTCATTACCTTCTGAGTCTTAGGGAGAAATTCAACTTACCATACAACAAACATAAACCACCCCAATTGCAACAACTTTTAATTGATACTGAGTTTTGTTTGAGTTCACGGACACATGTATTGGACATCGCAGAAAAAACGGAATAAATTCATTAACATAACCACAAATTATCTAAACAGCTTATTAATTCATCATAATTCTATTAGACAAACTAGATTTTCCCGGTTTTTATCTAAGTGCATGATTGAAACCAAACTTTTTTTGCAAGAACACTCTAAGTGATTAGTCCTTAGGGCTGACAAAGACAATGTCGCGGTCATCATGCCAGTTATACAATAAGAAAGATACTACTTTACTTAATGAACAGAATACGTATAAATAATAATCAAAAGACCTAACCACCAGCATACAGAATAAACTTAACAAATTAGTGGCCCATATTCACAAGCAAGGGCGAATTGATGATGTTCCGCTCAAATTTTTGAAATGTAATAATGGTACTTGCCCTAAACTTTATTTTTCGCCCAGAGTTCACAAGATTGACTATCCTCTATGCCCAATAGTAAGTTTTGTCGGATCCCTCCTTTATAATTTGAGCAAATTTTTAGCTGGACTTTTGACAAATGCTTTTGAGAAGGATGAAAAGTTCGTTAAAGATTCTTTTCAGTTTGTCGAAGACCTAACCAATGTAAACGTTCCTGACAGCTATATTTTGATTTCGTTGAATGATGGTTCATCACTCATCAACATTCCCATTGAACTTACGGTTGAACTTATCAGAAAGTACTGGACCAGAGTAGAACCACACACTCGTCTGACCGAGGATGAATTTATACAATTGTTCAAATTTTGCGTTGACAACAGTTATTTTATTTGTAATAATCATTACTTCAGTCAGATTTTTGTGCTCGGTATGGGCAATTATTTGGCACCAGCTGTCTCGGACATAGTCGTGTCCGAATTGCAGTATTACGCATTATCACAGTTACCTTTCGAAGTTCCAATTTACAAGAGGTACGTTGAAGTTATTTTCACCTCGTTACCTGCACACGGTGTTTATATAGTTTTAAATTCTTTCAATTCCTTCCATCCGCGTTTGCAACTCACCTCAGAGATCGAAAAAAACAATGAAATACCTTTTCCAGATGTACGTATTATCAGATCATCAGGCTGTTTGAAGACTGATTGGTACTATAACCAAACCTTCTCTGGGAGATTCTTGAATTTCAACTCACGCATAAAATAAATCTCATAGAAAATTCAAAATTCAGATCTTCTCGTTTAGCTAGCCAGGAGTTTCACATTGATAACTTGAATATAATTAAGAATTTCTTAATTAAAAATAGTAACCCTGTGACATTGATTAGAAGAATTCTGAATGGAAATTAAACAACTAATCTCAGACAACAAACTTCGGCTAAAAAATATTGCAAGATTCCTTATGTGGGGGGACTTTCTGAGAGGGTGAGCCATCTTTTAAGAGATTAGATAGTGGAAATAGCATTCAAATCGATCAATACAGTCAAGGGTTTTTATTCCAAATTAGGTACTTTTTGTTTCAAAATTTATTTTAGCTCTCTTTTTCATAAGAATATATATATATATATATATATATATATATATATATATATCTTGATACAGCGGGACATATGGGGACCGAATGTACATATCGTATGGATCGCATACATTGATATACATTTGCATTTGGACGTATACATAACCATTCATTTAATTATGTATATTGCAGAAACTGATTTATATCGATTTTTTCATTTCTTATATATTCCGGTACATATGGGTACCACCCAAAATGGATACAGTGGTAACTATTGGGACCGCATTAGATTGTTTCGAAATGTAAATTGCCACGAAGATACTTACTGACACCATGGCTAATAAAATTAAGAAAGATATTTGTTTTATTAGTTGAAAATAGGTTATCGATAATATGTGTTAGTTTCAGGTATTTCATATTTTACTCGAATTAAGAAAATCTTTTTTTCGTTTTGTCCATGTAAATATAAAGATTTTTTTAAATTATGAAACATTCTCTCGTTTGTACATTCTGTAAGTTATCCAAATCGTTTCTGTTTCGATATGAAATACTTGATTTCACCTTTCACATGGGTTTGAATTTGACTGATACAAAATGAATGCTTGGGGAAAGACCAAAAAAATACTCAACTTTGAAAAGGCACTCTGAGTATATCATGATTTCTTTGTGAATTTTTTAATAATCCAGTTTTGATCCCTAATATGACGAGTGCTGATTAATTCGATTGTTTTTTCATTCACTCTGGAATTTGATAGAAAATTTGATTTTGGTATTGTAGGTAGGTATGTTAGTTCAATATTAAGATAATTTTCTATTTCAATCAACATTCGAAGATTCAGTGAAGAACATACAGAAAAAAAATCTGATTAATTCTAATTTTGTAACATTAATAACGCCACATACACATGTGAAAATCTCAGCATAAACCAACTGCTATCAAGTTTAACTTCCCTCTATATTCATATAAAATATAGCAAATATTGAAAAAAAAAACAAAGTACTTATTCATCATATACAAGGAGTTTTTACGTTCGGGTTATTCATTTACGAAAGTTGGTAGGAATGTAACCCTCTGAACTTGTCACCCTAGAAAGACTGCTATCGTGGCAGGGAATGGGATATATTTTCCGAGGATTTCACGATATCATGATATTTCATTAATCATAAAAATTATAATCCTGAGCCGGATTGATGAAAGTTTCTTGAATTCAATATTTTTGTCGCAATTTCATCGAAAAATGTTCAAACGCGAGAATGTTCATTGTTTAAACCCTGTGCATTTTCATAAACAGAAAGAAAAAACTATAAAATTCTTCCCTAGTTTGGGTGAAATATGAAAATAAGGCTTGAAACTAACACATATCATCGGTAGCCACAACTTGACTAACCTTCATTGAAGGAAAAATAATAATATCGCTAGCATTCGAAAAAATTCTAGACTCGATATCTCAAAAGGTAAGTATCCTCGTGGCAATGTTACTTTCAAGATGTCCCATATTTACCACTATATCTGTTCTTGATGGCACCCTTTGTGTACCGGAATGAATTTGAAATGAAAAAATCGATATAATTTTATTTCTGCAATGAACATAATTAAATGAAAGGTTATGTATATTAGAAAATGTAAATGTGTATCAGTATATGCGATCCATACAATATATAGTGGGTATCCCAGACCTTTCAGACTAGATAGGTAAAAATGTTGTGAGGAGTTCTGGGCTCGATTTTCGTGAAATCCGTTTCAAGATATTATCGTAATTTGTTTAGAAGATGCAGGGACGGGCCGAAACGAAATTGAATTGACAGGAATTCGTTATATATATTTCGGTATAATATTTGTTTCGGTAAAAAAAATCAAAATTACGAATTTTAACAGAGTGAGGAGTGATTAACTTTTTTTCCATCTACCGAACATTCAATTAAGTAGATTTTATGAAGTTTTTTTTCATAAAGAGTATCTTGATGTTGCTTGAAACTTTGAGAAACACTACTTGTTTGTTTCTTCAGTTTTGTAGCTTTTCTTCATTTCGTGGAATCTGGGAGCGAAGGCACGGCTCATTTTCATCAGAGAAAATATTTTTTCTGAAAAATCTATTCTTTCCATGCCGTGGAAGGAGTAAATATTGGGAATCAAAGTGATGAGAAATTATCGTTGATTCTTTTTTTTATGGAATCGTTTTTTTTTGTGAGGACTACTTTGAAATATGTTCGAAACTTTGAGACACACTTTTTGTTTCATTCTTTAATTTAGTTCAGTTTCATTATTTGTTGTATCTCAAAATTTCAAGCATCATAAAACAAAATATTTTTCACAAAAAAGCAGATTCCATTAAATGAAGAAATATACATGATTTAATGTTGGGTAGATGAAAAATTAAAGTTAATTACTTACCACTTTGATGAGATTCAAAATATTGAAACTGCTCATCCCTAACATAGATCCATTTCACAGAATAATGTGAACAAAATTTTCAGAAAATATATTTCGTTTGATGAAAAATAAGTATTACTCTTGCTTACCGATTTTATGAAATAAAGAAAAGCAAAATAACTCCCTAGTTTACACAGAAAAAGTGTGTCAAAGTGTGTGTCATAAATCAAGATCTTTCTTTAAAAAAAAACAGATTCCTGATTTGGTAGGGAAATGGTGATAAATATCTGATCTAAATCACTCATATTGAAGAAACAATTTTGAACAAAATTTCCTAATTTGAGTTGGCGATTTCGAACTCTTTTGCGGCGTTTATTGCAATTAGTGTTTGGAATTGAGGATATATTTGGTGTTTTGCAGGTTGTTGTTTGTGACTTCCGATATTCTGTGGTCATCACCCAAAATTTTCTATCACACTTCTTTTCCTTCGTGCATTTTCTGTTCATAAATTTTTTAAAAATTTTTTATAAGGAACCACATAACTCAAACTTCACTTCATTATTTAAATTTATGTACAGGGTATCCCAAATTGCTTGATTTTGACTGTTTTAGGTACTTCTGGACCAGATGGCTCGATTTTCGTGAAAACACCATTAGTGAAAACCGTTTCACGATATCTTAATTTTTTTTTATTTTGCAAAAAATTATCAATTTCGAAAATGTGCCCTAACTTTTCTGTTTACGAAAATGTCTGAACACGATATGAAATTTCTAGAAGCGCTTTTTAACCGGAAATAAGGAACTATATTCAATTTTTTTTCTTCTCGTGGAAAAAAACCATTTTTTAATTTCAAATACGAACGCATTTCTTTTCATATTTTTGTCATAAAAAAATTCAAAGATGAAGTAAATTTAAATGTCTTATTCCGGATGAAAAAATTCTTGTTGAAAGTTTTCATCTTTTTCAGATATTTTCGAAAATAGAGAAGTTATGGCACATCTTCAAAATAGAAAAAATTTCAAAATTTTATTATATCTTCGAAACTAATGAAGATATCGTGAAACGGTTTTCACTACTAGTATTTTCACGGAAATCGAGTCCAGGCCTCCTTTCAACGTTTTTACCTATATAGTCTAGAAGTACCTGAACCAGCCAAAATCAAGCAATTTGGGATACCCTGTACACATATTGTTTATTCGCAAAACTATAACACAATATATGTACGAAGAGCGTACCTAATGGTGATTCTGCTTATCTGAAAGTTACAGCTTAAATTTATGATACCAGATGGTTTTTTTATGACACAGTCTATGCGACGTAACTGAAAAATTTACAACTGGGTGCCTACTTCTTGAGGCCGCATCTCTTCCAACACTTGATGGTAAAAATATTGGGTTGAATACAATTTATTGCCGGCTATACATATATTGTCAAGTACTGATTGCAAACTTGTTTTTTCTAATTCAGATTCCTTCGTATTTCATAACTCCCTTGGAATGATGTATTTCAACTGCTTGGAAATTTTACCAACTGCTTTGAAATTTTACCAACTGCTTTGGAGTTCCTCCAACTGTTTTGGAATTTTTTCCAATGCTTTGAAATTTTGCCAACTACTTTGGAATTTTTCCAACTCTTTTGAAAATTTTTTACAACTGCTTTGAAATTTTTCCAACTGCTTTGAAATTTTTCCAACTCCCTTGAAAATCTTCCAACTGGTTTGAAAATTTGCCAACTTCGTTCAACATTGGGGGGGGATCATCCCCACCCCATCCCCCCCCTTGGGCCGTCCCTGAGAAGATGTAACAAAATTTTAATATTTTATCGAGTTCGAAGATGACTTTTTCATTTTCGAAAATATCTGAAAGAGTTTCAAAACTTTCAACAAGCACATTTCGACTAGAAATATCGCAATATTTTCATAATAGAACATACATGATAACATTCGTCGAAAAGCATACATGATATTGTTCGTCGAAACCATGTTTCTGGAGGCTTTTAAAATATGAACATATGAGTTACAGAAGGGTTGATGAAATAGCCGAAGAAGTTACATCATTTAAAAGTCAGATATATGCAGACCGAATGTATATTTATTTTATGGATGTTGCATTCTGGATTATTTGCATTTTTAAGTATACATAAAGATTCTATTGCTTCTGTTCATTGTGAATGAATACATTCGATTTTTACATTTCCTATATATTCCGGTACGACCTTACATTTAAGGACCAACAAGATATACAGAAACAGCGTTTTACGAGAATATTATGAGAGCCGCATTAGGAGGAAAGATCTTCTGAAATGCCATGAGGATAGGTACTTACTAAGACTTAAGTTTCCTCAATATAATGACTAGAGGAATAGTTTTCAGTTTTGAGACAAAATTGCAGACACTTGAAGTGAAAATTTCAATGAGTTCCAGTCAATCTGAATATTGAATATCGTATCAATACAACTAGCAGTTTCCACACGCTGCTCGTTAAAATTTATGAAACTATTCACAGGTGGTTTGTTCGATCAAGAACTGTGAAGTTTTTTTAAAGGAAACGAACAAATGGAAAAACAAAAAATTGTAATGACCAACTAATAGGTATTGAAATTGCCTAACTGTCAATTTCGGTCTGTAACCTTAACTCAAAAACAAAGAAACATCATGGTATAATTCGATTATCACGAAATTTTTTATTTTGCACATGCATTCTAGATATCCTTCCTACAGAAATGGTTTGAATCTCGTTTCAAAATCTCCCGATTAAAAAGTATCAAACTACGCATGAAAAGAGATTTCCAGATCAAATCCAATGTTATCGTCCTCGGGCGAATTGTTGGTTCTTATATCTAACATGAAAAATTATCTTCTGTCTTTGTTTGTGTTTACGTTTAGCAATGCAGCTGTTGTGTCGTATCGGTCACCGCTTGATCATAATGATTTAAAGATCGTAAACGTCGAAGCTTCCGACTTGAGGAGCTGGGGTATTCGATGTTGCCGGCAACACTTTTTTAATTCATGTAATGGTTGTTATTTCATTATGAAATTATCGTTATCAAATTTTTCCTGACTCAGATACAGTTGAAAGGCATGAATAATATTCGAATAGATTTTTTATTTGAAAAGCATTTGAAGTTATGAAGAATCAATTTCGTGAAATTTGTGATCCTCTGATCTGTTGAAGTTCGTCCAAAACTTTTTGATTCACGGAAAACTTTGTTCTTTGTTGAATTTTGTTCGTGTTAAGCCTGTTTGTTCAGTTAACGAAGGCCTGAAATCAATTTTTTCCGGAATGAACTGCATTTTTGATTTGTCATGACAGTAGGAACAAACAATTCCTTTGAAATATTCTCGAAAACGAGAATGAGAATATGTATGTAGAGCTGGAAATTCTAATGAATAAAACAGTCTTCTCCATTGTCGTAGTGTGCATTTTGACCAATTAGCGGAGCATTTCTGTATTTGCTTTCTTTTCTCACTTGCTATCTTCATTACGTTAGAGTTAACGAAGACGAAATTATGTTCATGACTTTAATAAAACAAGGCATACCAAACAACATAGTGTTTGAGAAATGCCTTGTTTTGAGTTCAAGAAAAATGTTGGAAGAAATAATCAATATTGCTTGCATTTGGATAGCGTCATATGCTGTCAGATTAATTTCTTCAATACTTTTTTTTTATTGGAAATTTTAAATGAGTGAGAAACGTTTGGTTTTTTCTCGAAACAAAGGAACAATCCCCATTCTAATTGCATTTTTTCGAAGTTTGCACTCCAGAATAGCGATTAGGAATTAAAGAGTCGCTTTTGCGATCAGACAGGATTTTGATATTTGGTACAACTCGCCCAGAGCGATTAGATTTGAGTATTTTGCTAAACTCACGGAGCGATACTCAGAACATATCAGAGTAACCAGGCCCCTCTTCCGCCTAGGGCACTTTGGGCAAGTGCCAGGCCACGCTCAGATCAATTGTTCTGAATCAAGAAGAACGAAGATTTCCTCAATAATGTTTGGAAATTTCCCATTTCATAGAAAAATTCTCTCATATTATTATAGAACTGATTTTTTCGAAAAGATCTGAACGGTTCTTTCCTTCAAAATTCCCTTTTGCGTATTAAAATTACCTTCAGGTAAAAAGGCGGGAGTGATCATTCACAAGTCCAAATGGATTGGAATTCCCAGTTTTCTATCAACAAGTTCTCGAAGGTTGAAATTTTTATGACCCTTGCTCATACTGGCATACACTAGATAAGAGCAATTATTAGCGTGTGTTATTTGTTGGGGTGGTTAGCCATAAAACATCTGTTCGAACCGTGTTGTTGATCTCATTCTTACATTATTGTATTCATTGGGAAGCTTCCGAAGAAATCCCCATTTAACCACATAATTTCAGACAGCGTTACAAGACAAGAAATCAGTGGCGTATCAGAGGGCTCCACAGAACTCGCGATGCTGGTAGGTTCGGCACCAAAGGGGCCCCCAAGCCAAACTAAAAGCATGAAATGATGCCCCAATAATTTCATTTTATTGAGGGGTTTCTCAATATACCGTCAAGCTTTTCGGTACTCTCCTTAAACATGTCGCAAACATGTCTATCAGACTTTTGAGCTTACTCAGCTTTGGACAAGAAGTGGCCAAAAGCTTGGTTATCGACAAGTTGATGGATATGTTTGTACAAAAAAATTAAAAAGGGTGATCCAATTTTCTTATAAAAATGTTTTCAAATTCTTACCACATTGATGTGCTTCTAGTTCCTACACCGTTTTCAAGTGTTATTCAAAAACCGTCAAGTGTATTTCAGATTAGTCACTTTAATTTCAGAATGTATCAATTGAATTTCAGATTAGTAAATTGAATTTCAGAAAACGTCGAATGTATTTCGGATCACTTAATTGAATTTTATTTGATATTTTCTAAAATTTTATTGACAAATCTGAATAAATGGTGTAGTTTCTAGTTACTTTTATATCAGAATTTACATAATTTCGTTTAGAAATTTTTGTTTTCCATATATAAATTATTTTTATTACATTGTTCTCATTATTTCTCCATGAAAAACTTCAGGTAAAACTTATCATGAATATTAGATCTATAGAGGACACCCCAGATGGGGGGAGGCCGAATTTTGCTCCACGCCACTGCAAGAAATTTCAGGGCGAAATTCTGTAATTCGGCAAAATTCCCCCGACTTGATAATTAAATCACATCACGGCATAAGCGGCGGTAGGGAATTCCTCTGTATTTCTATTTTGTATGTGGTATTCTTCGTAGGTTCCCCATTATCCTCATGTGCCCAGGGCCTCCAAAAGGTTAAAAACGGCCCTGAGTGTAACTCGTATATATCAACTTTTTGGCTTTCAAAATGTTTCTCTGTAATCGACATTAGTCATATGCGAACAAAACTTTTAGAACTTGCGTTTTTGCTGAAGGTTGAAGTTGAGCTTGATGTCAGGAAAGGGTATGATTGAGGTTCCATCATGGTCATCGATTTCTAAAATATGCCACTACCTTTTCATTAACGAAAATATCTGAAAACGATTTAAAGGTAGTATAGGCAATTTTTCCCTGGAAATAAAGCACTTAATTCCATTTTTTCATATACAGTGGAACTTCCCTA